>VXBA01004037.1:713480-772649 GCA_013399895.1 Serilophus lunatus | reverse complement strand
GTTTTTTTTTTTTTTTCCACAGCAAATATCCAGGACTGCACACCTTTAACTTAGTACTTAAAGCTGAGCTTCGTCAAGGGCTGGTATTCTTACTACTTGCACATTTTCTTTGAATTCTCATCAGTGCTTGAGTGTATTTCATCCTCTAGAGTTTGTAAATGCTTTTATGATAAAAGCCTATAAAAGCAAAAGGAACTATTGTATTTATTTAGGGGTTTGGTTTTATCCTCTGCTTTTCCATAGCTCCGTTAGCCTAATATGTCTTATTGAATCATTTTAAGAAGCTCTGAAATATCAAATATAATCCTTCATCCTGTGTTTTGTCAAATCCAAGTGATCAAAGTGCTAAAACTTTCATCTTTACAGAAGAACATCCTTGTAATGCTTTCCTTACACGGTTGTAGGGTTTTTTCAGAGGTATGGTATGTAAGATTTTAAATTATTACTTAGACCTTTTATCAATTTACAGACTTACTAAAAATATGACTATACTTCATTAAGGAGGTTAACATGATCTCAAAATTTTCATAATATGAATAATAAGCATGACTGACATCGTGGGTAAAATGAAATAATACACTTATTTTTATTGCATAAATTGTTTTTTTTCAGTGTGACACTCAGACTTCTAGTCGCATCCCAAAGGGGAAGCTTTTATATACGTGGAAAATTTTAAGGCTTTGTTGTCTATGGTTTTACATTTTCTCATTTTGAATGCTCTAGGAGCACTAAATTCCAGAATTAAAATCTGCCATTTGAGGGAAATTTTGATCACTATGAGAACTCTGGTTAGTGGCCTAAAAATCATTACTTACTACCGGTTTATGTTTTTAGATCTACTTTTATTTGAAAGATTACTTTCTAGTTATTAAAATATCTGGAATTTTACTAAGTTTTTTTAGAAGCAAATATTTTATTTTGATTTAAAAATATGTAATTAAAAAATGCTTTTTGGCTAATTGCATCCAGGACAAAAAATGATGTAAGCATGTAGTTCAGTCATTTTAAGAATCATAGGTCTGTTAAGTTCCTGAAATAAAATAGGAATGTCTTTTTTCTATCTAAAGTATTGCATATGCAAATTATAAGTAAAATTCAGTCTTTACATGTATTTCAAGACAGAGTTTTGCTAAGAGCAGAAGGATAAGATATATCCTTAAAAATATCTGCACTGTGTGTTCCCTCTTTCGTTCCTTAATTTGTTTTTTTACCTTTCCTTTCGGAGCAGAACAGGTTTGAGCAATCTGTAGCAGGTAGCATCAGAATCACCAGAATCGTCATAGCTCCACATCAGCTCCAAGCTCTGCATGTCTGGCTTCAAGGCAGACATAGTACAAATTAATTTTAAAAACATCTGGAACACACTTTGCTTAGGAATCTTTATCTGATAGGGCAAGTGTCTGTGTAAATGAGAAAGATTTTTCTTTCATTTATCCTTTTTCTGTAATTGCTCCATTTAATATTTTAATTCAAGAAATATATACCTAAGTAGCTTTGTATATATAAATATATATATGTATTTCTAGAAGTCTTATTATTTTTGTGTTGTGTATTAAAAATTGAATCTGCAGCTATGCAGTTGAAAATAGCGCTGCAGGAAAATTTGTGACATTGACCATTGAGATTTAGCTAGGATCAAGTAGAATGAAGTTGTAATTGTGTAAGAGAGGGCAGTATATTCCTAAAATCCTGATTTTATATAATCTTTGTATTATTGCATTTACACTGGAAATATTGAGTATTTTTTTTCTATAGCTTGATAAATATTTTAAACTAAGTTATCAGTTGGGAGGGGAATATCATCAAAGAAAAGGATCTCAGAAAGCTTAGTGAACTAATTTGCCTGACATTATGGGGATATTGCCATTTTAAAATAAAGCCTTTGTTGTGAAACTACTACTTTATACATATATCCCTAGGGGCACATAAAGAGTTTCTTTTCTATAAACTCTTAGTGTGATGATCTCATGAATTTCCTGAAAATAATCAACTGGCTGTTGATAGTATTTCCCATAGAAGATTGGCTATTTTGGTAAGCAGTGAACCTGAACAGGGTATCAGTTGTTCAAAGTGCGGCCTGACTCCAAAACAGCAGTTTGCAGTAGAGATGTTACTTGTAGAGAGGATAATACTGTGAGTATAAAATCCAAAGAGTGATAGCATTCACTGAGGGTTTTTTTTTTAGCAATTTTTTCTGTTATTTGGAAGATTCCTGTCAAATGTTAAACGAAACTGCTTGAAATAAATGTGTTTTTTAAAATAGTCTGATGAGAAACAATCTATTTTTAATAAGACTTAAAAGTCAATGATGTCTATAATGCAAAATTATTTCTGTATATCAAATAGACCTAACCAGATAGCAAGTTTAACACATTATTTCTCTAAGGAGCCAATAGGAGGTCCAGGAATATGGTCTGACTTTTTAGCATCTCATTCTAGAAATCTAGTTCTGAAAAATCTGCCATTTACCATCACAGTTAGGAATTTCAAAACCATCATTTTTTGCAGAAAAAAAATAAATCTATTGGAATAAATTTGTCACTGAAGATTATGAACATGCATACTGCTTTACATTTTGACCCAAGCATGTGTACACAAAAAACCTATATTAAATGTTGCATCCTGAGCAGTTCATTTAAATAAGATAATTTAATTCTGTTCTCTCTTTTTATGTGAGACAGATGTAGGCATGCATCTGATTGGTTGATCTTATTTATATTTTAAAGAAGTAAGGGCACTGAATTGCAAAACTTGTGTGTAGTGGTTTAACCCGGGCTGAGTGCCAGGGGCCCACTACAGCCACTCTCACTCCCCCTCGCCCAGCTATAGAGGAGAGAGAGAATATAACGAGCGGTTTCGTTATTTATGATAAGGACCACAACAAATTCTTTCTTAATCACTGTCACAGGCAAAACAAGACTCCATGTGGGAATGATAGTCAGGTTTATTACTAACAAGATCAAAGCTAAGAGTGAGAGACAATAGAGACACCTTTTACCCCCCACCCCCTCCTTCTTACATCCAACCTATTCTCCTGCAGCGGTCAAGGGAAAAGGCGAGGTGGGGGGGGCGAGAGTCCATCCCATGGGCAGCAGCCCTTCACCCACAGCTGCCACATGGCTCACATTCCACAGGATGCAGTCCCTCAGGCACAGGCTGCTCTAAGAGGAGAATCCTACTTCAACGTGGGCTCCTCTCCCCACAGGCTACAGTCCTCTGCCAGGACCCAACTCCACCTTGGGTCTCCCACAGGCTACAGCCTTTCCTCCACAGGCTACAGGTGGATCTCTGCACTCCTGTGGTCCTCCATGGGCTGCAGGGGCACAGCTGCTTCACCATGGTCTTCCCCACAGGCTGCAGCTGGATCTCAGCTCCGGCACCAGGAGCATCTCCTGCCCNCCCCCCCCCCCCCCCCCCCCCCCCCGCTACCAAAACCTGGCCACATATAAACCACTTAAGGTGGAAAAAAATATATACCAAGGTATACTTGAATCAGATGAAGAAAATTTTACTTTCTTACATACTGAAATTTTATTTCTCACAAAATCCAACTTTCTTTGTCTTGGTAGAAAAGATAAAAGTTGAAAGGTCATGTTTCCTCTGCCACAGAAATAACGAGGTTTGCATAACTCTAATTCTAGTATGCCTGCTACTTTAGAAGGTAAAAAGTCTTATGCGAAATGAGTCAGTATTTATACCACCAGGAAGGCCCAAGCAATTTCTAGAGTTAGGTGAAAGTGTGTGCTAAAAAATATCATCATGAAATATGAGTCCCTTGAATTGTTTGGCATTGAAATGTTTTCAACGTAGTTTATGCAAAATAGCAGTTTTACCAGAATTTTACATCATTAATGTAGTACATAGTTAAGTACTTACTGTTGTGAAGGTCATGGCTACAATCAATTCACTCTAAGCAATGTTTTTTTTACAGTGAGTGATCTTCCCAAATAATTAAGATGAGCAAATAGCATTGGAACATTTTTTTAGTCCAAACCAGAAGTTAATAAAAAGTTATGTGATAACTATTGCTTCAATGATGCATTTGGTTATTTCCTATCTTAGTGTAGTTAGCAAATAGTGAATGTGTCCTGGCTGTTGTCACTTCACTGTACTCTTAACTTGCACTGGATCACATCCAAAATCAATGGTTATCAGTGGCCATTTTCTGACCCATGTTATGGAGAGTTAGGTCTTGCTCTTGCTCATCTAAAAAAGTTTTATAATTTTCTATAATTCTTTCTGCCATGCTGAAACACTAAACTGTTTCAGGGTTTTATGCTTTCCTCTGTTTCATTGAGATGTCATCTCTATTGACTAGTGGGATGGAAATCAGTAATAATAGCAGTTCGTAAGTAAGTAACATTCTTTAAATATGTCAAACAAACAAACAACAACAAAGACAGGAGGAAATTAATGTTTTTACTAATTTTCCCCTAAATGGCTAACAGACACGGGACTTGTCATCTATAAAATAGACTTTTGGTGAATTGAGAGGGGAGAAAAACGTCACAACCAAAAAAACCCCACCTCATTCCACTGTGGAAATGAGCTATTCTGGGAACTGAGATCTCAATGGTACCTCTACACTTGTCTATATGGAAGAAAAATGCAAGATTTGGCAGCCCTGAGCCATTGTATTTTGAAGATGCCTACTTCCAGAAAGACCAGTCAGAACAGGAGGTCATCAATGCAAAAAAGTCCTGAACAGAGAAAAGAGCTCTGCAGCAGCCCAAGAATACATGCATGACATATGACATGAACGATACAAACCACTTGTTTTATCTTTGTATTTTGAATGTCAGTCTTCTCTTGTCTGTGAGATAATTTATATTAAACATTATGCAAATTTGCTACTTACTACAAGGATGAGATTTCTATTCATGACGGCTTGCATCTTTGTCTAGTTCTGAGGCTTATATGGTCAGGATTGTTAAGAACTAAAATTTTAAATTAAGATATTTTGAATTTGACTCTCTATCTTCATGCTTAATACTAAGGCTTTAGATATGTCCCTGACCTATAGCCTTGAAAGCATAAGAAAGGCTTGATGCTGACTATTTGACAGATTATTGGGTGTTGTAGGAAATACAGATTGTATAGAATCAAATATCTTTGTCCTGTATACGGATAGAGTTTGTAGGATACACATACATTTTTTGTGTTTTGATTACTGCAGAAAAAGTTTTTGAAACACCAAATAACAAAATGGCACAGTGAAACAGCAGGAGAGTGGCACGGACACTCTATCTGCTTTAAGAAATAATGGGTTTAGAGTACACAGAAAACATGTTCAAACAGCATCTTGTCCTTGTTTTTAGCTATGCTGCTGCCTCAAGACCTAAACCGGTCCTATGTCTGAATACTTTATGCTTGCCACTTTTACAGTACTATTAAAAAATGTCATATTATCTCTTGCTGCTGTGGAAAGTCACAAATCTAAATGATGCAACTCAGGTATTGTTCCTTGACAACAACTGGGAAAATCTTCAAATTTAGTCTTCATCCAGTTCCTAGTTTTCTAACCCTGATGTATTTTAACCTTGCAAGAAATACCTACTTTAAGATATCTTTGCTCTATGGATATATCAACAACAAACTCTTTGGCTATATAGTATTATGTATAACAGTATTTTTAAATGTAAATTTTCTGTTTACTTTTTGGCAATAATCCTTGTAGAATTATTTTTGGTAATTGCTGTATCCCTTTGTTGGAATTAATTGCATTCATATGAAATGCTCTTGTTAAATCTCAGTTTTTATAGAACCAAAACCTGATGTCCTTCATTCTGCCAGAATCAACATTAAATGAAGCAGATGGAACATAAATGGAACACAATTTTTGTATGTGTGTGTATGTCAGCAAAGTGGCAGCATTTTTGCATTCTGAGCCTCAATTTTCTCAGGTGACACCTATGGAAAGGTTGTTATGAATACCTAAAATTCATAGAACTGTAAAATGGCTGAGGTTAGAAGTAACATCTGGAGGTCGTCTAGTCCAAACTCTGCTTGAGCAGGGCCACCTAGAGCCAACTGTCCAATACAATATTTGGACAGCTTTTATGTATCTCCAACTATGGAGACATGACAAATTCTCTGTGCACCCTCCGCCAGTGTCCTGACTCTCACAATGCATTTTTTTTTCTTATATTCAGAGGGAATTGCCTGTGTTTCTGTTTGTGCCCATTGCCTCTGATTCTGTGACTGGGCACCACTAAAAAGATACTGCCTCTATCTTATTTACACCCTTCCTTCAGGTATTTGTACACATTGATAAGATTCCCCTGCGTGTTCTTTCACAAGTCCTTTAGCTTCTCTCCTCATGTGAAAGTTGCTCCTGTTCCTTAATCATCTTTGTGTCCATTCACTAAACTCTTTCCAATAATTCCACGTTATTTCTGTGCTGGGGAGCCCAGAATTGGACACAGTAATCCTGCTGTGGCCTTACCAGTGCCAGGTAGAGGGGTCATATCAATTCCTTCTACCTGGTAGCAATACTTAGTGTAAAATGTCTCAGGATACATGAGGTATATTGCTGCCTCATGTTTCCCTTGGTGTCCACCAGGATCCCCATGTTTTTTCTGCAAATTGCTTTCCTCAACTGTCCTTTCTGTAAAGCTTGTTGGCTACCAGCATATACTGGTGCCTGGGGTTGTTCCTGCCCAGGTGCAGAACTTGCACTTCTCTTGATTGAACTTTGCAACATTCCTGCCTGCCCATTTCTCCAGCCTGTCCAGGTCCTTCTGAATGGCAGCATGACCCTCTAGTGTATCAGCCACTCCTCCCAGTTTTGTGTCATCTGCAAAATTGCTGACAATACAGTCTGCTCTATCATCCAGATCATGAATGAAGCTGTTGATCATGATTGGAGCCTGTATTGATCCCGGGGTACACTGCTAATTAATGGCCTCCAACTAGACTTTGTGCACTGATCATCACTCTTTGGGCATGGCTGTTCTGCAAGACTATGATCAACCTCACCATCTGTTCGTCCAGTGCTTAGTTCAGCAGCTTGTCTATGATGATCTTGTGGGATCTTTACTGAAGTCAAGGTAGACAATATCCGCTGCTCCCCTCTCATCTGTCAAGACAATCATTTCACCACAGATGTTTATCAAGGATTTTTTTTTAAAATCTCTGCTGACTGTTCCTGATGACCTACTTGTCCTTCATGTGTCTGCAAATGGAACATCAGGAATTGCAAACCAAGTTATCTGTACTGAGCTGGGGTTAAATACAGAAGTCATATTATGTGTCTGTTGCTTCACACATTGCACAGTGACAGATGGAGAGATTAGAGACAGTGATTGGTGGGGAGGTGTTTTCCTTTTATCTTTAATTTACACATAGTAAGGGAATTTATTTATTACAGTTAGAAGAAAAGTAAATTGCAAGTGAACATATTATTAAGTTCCTTAAATTGTAATGGATTGGATTGTGTTTGCATAATTTCCTGTTAACATTACAATCATTGTTATGAAATTAATTCATGTTCTTTCACACTCTGCTCTCATTATGACCATTTTATTTACACATAAGCATACTGTATTGTTGGGGTAAACAATGGCAAACTGTTTTAATGCCAATTCAATCTCTGTTTAATTCCACTAACTTCATTTGTCCACGGCCTACTGCTTACAGTGAAGGGCATAAAAAGGAAAAATTGCACAAGTATCAGAAGGTAAAACTCTGACCTTATTTAAATGAAGGGGATTTTAGCCTTGAGTGTCTTTATAGTTGAAACTGATTCTGTTATTTCAAGGCAATGCAGATAAAAAGGGAAAAAATTTTAAATGAAATCAAGGTGAAAAGCATTTTGATTTTGTATGATGTGTACTTAGGACTGAATTAATCAGACAAACTTTGCAATTATTTCTAAAAGAAATTCTAAAAGAATCCCAAACCCTAAACTGACTACAGTTTCTTAATTTGTTTATATTGGATTAAAATATGATATGGAACAAAGCAACAAATGTATATAAAAAATGAATAATATTAATATGTGAATATTTAAGATTCTGATACACTTTTAACTTGTAACCTAATTGACAATATTTACTTTATAAAATAGCTTAAAAAGAAAACTATGTTAGTTTCAGAAAAGGTAACAGCTGATATAATGACAAACCAGCCATGCCACTTATTTTCTGAAGCTGCTTTTTCACAAGGATAATTTGCTCAGAAAATAAGATATCGACAAGATATTGTTTTAACAGCTCTTCCCCCGTCTTTGCTACCTGGTTTGTCCATCTTTCTCAGCTCTTAAGTAATGAAAAAATATGCCATATTCCTCATACTTTTTCACACAGAGGCTCTGCATTCCTTCTTTGCTGAATGTTTCTTGAAATAGTTAAAAGGAGGTACTAGCTTTTTAAAACCAAGAAAATCTATCAAAATGCCATTATTTATTTCACCTTTATATATATATATTTATTGTCAACAATAAATAATAAAGTTATAAACCAGATTTCTTCCTTCCATCTGCCTACATTTAAGGTACATAGTCTATACCTAAAAGTGTCTTCAGTTCAAATTGGCACTCTGTGTTTTGCATCAGTTTGTAGATGTTTGCAACTTTCATTTAGGTAGCTACTCAATATTTATCTTACAATCATTTGTGTAAATTTGTGTTAAATATGTTAAATGATAAAGTCTCAGCGTTATATTGTATACTGAGTGGAGTATAAGGTGTTTACAATGTGATTTAAAAAATGAACGTGGAATACTCATATGGTTTAGAGGACAAGCTACCATACATCTATATCTGACTGATGTACTTTTAGCTGTGAAATTGTGATAGCTATCTTTTACAGCTTTTTTCTCATTTATGAAATGAACAGCCTCTTTTTTTTAGAGTAACACAGCAACTCACTCAGGCTTTGTCTCTTCTCTTCGCATTGATCAGTCCTACCTTTTGGATTAGCTCACCTAGAGCAAGAATTCATAGCTGTTGAGAGGCAGAAATAGGAGGGACTGAATTTTCAAATTTTTACATTGAAAAATGTACTCTGTAAATCTATGAGAAAAGACTTAATGATGACCAAGATAACATATCTCAATGAAAAGAAATTAAATTTATGCAATTTTATCCTTCATCTTCTACTCCTTCCCCCAGCTTGGATCACAGAGCAAAAATACTTACAAAACTATTAAAATATGGATAAGACGGTTTTGATAAAAACCAAATTCATCTTTTGTAGTAGAAGCAAAGCATTTATTTAAAAGTTTGACCATGCACTTAGGTAGCACTAGCTGCTACTAGTATTTGAGCTAATTATGTCTTTGAGTTGCAACCATTCCGTGTGCTTGCTGTTGAGGATAAAATCACTCATAAGTTCTGGAACATGAATATTTGTGTCTGATGTTTTACAAAATGTGATACTCCTGAGCTTTGTGCTATGGGACCTACATGAAAAGATTGCTGATGTATATAACACATACAATATATAATACCAAGTAGAAGTAAAGTGACTGGAAGTAGGCCTATTAGTACTGAGAATGAGGCATAGAGAGAGAGACAGCATTGTGTTGCATATTAAAGGGTACAGACATGATTGCAGTTGCAATAGCTTTCCTGCATGCTTCAAAAAAAAAACATGCTGGAAAAAGACGCATACAAAAATGAAGATAATTTACTATCTGAGCAAGTGTAGGCATAAGCAATGAAAAGTTGAGATTAAAGTAGATATAAACAATGGGAAAGCCCCAGTCACTTCAAAAGCAGACAACTATTTAGAAGGCCACTTTCTCAAGTATTTTAATTACTGAGAGACTGACCAAAGCACTGGAAAGTACAGTTGGAATAACAACATAAACTTACTTTTAGAAATTTTCATTTGTAGTCAGAATTGCCTATGAATCTCTGTTGTGTTAGATTCGTATATATATCCATCATTATACTCAGACACGGGATTTTTTCCTGACCCATCCTTGCCATTATTTCATCATTCTTTGTCTCCCTGTTCTGATGAGTCAGGGTTTTGAAACACAGAATCAAGAATATGTCAAGTGGAAGGGACCCACTAGAATCATGAAGTCCAACTCCTGGCCCTGCACAGGACCATTCCTAAGATTCACACCATTTGCCTGAGAGTATTATCTAAACCCTTCTTGATCTCTCTCAGGCTTGGTACTGTGACCACTTCCCTGCTCCAGCACCCAACCACCATCTGGGTGAAGAACCTTTTTCTAATATCCAACTTAAACCTCAGCTGGCAACAACTTCAGGCCATTCCCTTGGGTTCTGTCTCTGGTCATCGCAGAGAAGAGATCAGTGCCTGCTCCTCTTCCTCTAACAAAGAAGTTGCAGATTGCAATGAGGTCTCCCTTCAGTCTCCTCCAGATAGAATAGACCAGTTGACCTCAGGTACTCTTCATATGGCTTCCTCTCAAGGCCCTTCACCATCTTCATTGGCTTCCTTTGGATGCTTTCTAATAGCTTAATATCATTCTTATATTGCAAAACTGCAATCTCACACATGTGTTTTGCCTGATTAGAAAATAAATGTTGCAAAGTATAGATGATTTCTTTTATTTTGTTTGCAGGTGTTGGTTGTGAATTTCTACACTTTGCATGACTTTTATTAATACAGAGCTTTCTCTCTGATAGCCCTTTCATAATTAATAGTCAATGATACAGTACAATAAATCTTTCCATTATACAGCACACTTCTTATGGAAGTTCTTACTTAGAGGTTGTTACAAGACATGTATTTTACCACTGTTAACAAGGCATTAAAGTTCTTTTCTATGAATGTATGCCTGTATTTAAATATTTTCTAAGTGAAATTAAAGCAATTTCATCCTGGTATCATGTTAATTGAGACCAGGATCATTTATTATTAATATATTGTTTTCTTCAACATATTAATATTTTATTCTTAAGATCACCATAAATAAATAATTTGTGCCTTTTTATCATTAATGACACAGGACAAATACGCTTTCAGTTGATTGCAAATATGCTGCTGTGCAAATGTCATCGTGATAGAGAGAGTTTACTTTATGCCATTTTCTATAGTTTTAATTAAGCAATAAAAGAAGACATCTAAAAGAATTACATACAACTTCCTGGTTGAAGAATATACAGCTGAAACCCATGCAAACATTAAGTGTGCTAGAGAAAGAAAACTGACACTTTCCTGCTTAGTCTAGGATAACCTTCAAAATACTGTCATTAGCAACATTTTGAATGTATTAACAAATTTTAATTAAAGATGACCTGATGTAAAGCTTAGTTTACTTGTAGATTGTAACATCTAAGAAAGAGTATTTGCCTTACCTTGATAACTATTCATTCAACTTGCAGCATGGAACTACATAACACTGTGTAGTTTTTGAAACAGATTTAGGGAAAATAAATAAGTAATTATAATTGTTTAAAATAACTTGGTTCCTAAAACAGTAATTACATTTCTATCAAAGTACTTCTGATCTACCATTTCTCAACTGCATCCAAACAAAAATATGGAGACATAACTAAAATCCATATCTTCCTTTTAGAGTTGAAATATGCTAAAGAAAAGAACATAAAATGAAGCTGCAGCGGTTTATACTTAACACTGCAGCACCTGGGAAGAAATGCAAGGCTTCCTTCTTACCTGAGAGGATACCCAGGGTTTCTGGTCTGTATCCTTGGCATTTTTGTGTCTGTTGCATAAACAAAGCTTTTCTTCTCCATGCTGAGTCACATCACAAATGCGACAGACACTTTTTTTTTCTTTGCCCCTTTTTCTATTTGCTAGAAGTCATTTCTGCAAGGTGCTCAGAATTTTAGCGAGAGCAGTCTGTGCCCTTACCTTGACCTCCAACAGGCTGGCCTAAGCAAAATAAACATAACTAAACTTCACAGACAAAAGACAACATTTGTTTCCATCATGATACCGTGGTGTCATTTTGAGCATCCTCCTCAAGAGTTGTGTACCTGTGTATATGTTATGCTATAGAAGTTTGTGATCATTACTTTTTTGTAATAACATAAAAACCGTTGTAACGCAGGAGACAAACAAAAATGTAATCCCTGGATGAAATCACAAATTTAATATTTTCATCCTGATTACAATGTATTTTTTTCCCAGTCTGGAGGAATATGAATATATTTTGCTTTGAATATTTGTGTAATAATTTGGAGCTTTTGATTTGGGTAGGTATGTGTACTGTACTTACTAGGACTCCACAACAATCCAAAACCAATTCCCATTTTTCTATCAGTTGTGACATAGAGGATGGTTTTTTGCTCTTAGGTCATTCATTTAATGGATTTAGCTTGGATATCTTGCATCCCCAGTTGCTGTCCTAAATTCCAGGCAATGATATGTCTCTTATGGGCTTAATGAAAAAGTCTCCCTGCCAGCAGTATCTCACAGCAGTATTATCTCATGTTCTCCTGTAATCCTAAAGTAGAAGTGTCTGTTTTCCTGCAATCATTTGGGAGATCTGGATTAGAAAGGAGTCTTTATGGTAAAACAAAGCAAAATCAAACCAAAATAAAGAAAAAAAAAAAAGTGTGATTAAACGGAGGCTATTTGTAGAGCAGAATGGCAAGGTTTAGGAGGAAAATTTATTTGCCTATTTTTTTTACATACAGTTTGATCCAAATGTGTGATCTAAATCTAGTTTTATAGGTAATATGCTTTCTATCAGCCTCCCTAGATGTAAAATGGACCAAGCATAGAAATTGTAACCGAATTTTTTGCCTAGTACTGGGCAGTATTTTCATTTAGTTGATACAATTTTCAGTACAGATATCCCTACTTCAAATAAGATACAAAATAAATTGGAGTTTTCTAGTTTCCAGACCCTAGTTTTGTGTTCAGATTACTTTTGAGATTTTTGCCATTATCTAAGAACAAACTGTGGGTTTTTAGGAAAAAAAATGGAGAAAGTGCAATGTGTTTTATTTCTCAGTTCAATTTTTTTTATTTGTGGATCCTTTGGCATACTGAATGGCTGTATAACACACGGTAGGGCTAGCAAAGCCTGCCCTCAGGTGGTATATTAAATTCTTCATTGGAATCTCATGATTACTTGCTGAACAATCAGCATAATTGTCCCATCTGCCTCCACTTCTTTCTAGTTATAAGCATCCTTCCACTTAGTCCTCTCCCCTTTCTCTATTTTCCATGGCCTCAGGCAGGTCCCTTGCCCTCTCTACTAATGCTTCTCCATCTGTAGAATGGGAGTAATCTGAGTTGTTGAGAAGATTAATTAGTGAATTAATATTTGTAAAGCACTTGAAAGATGAGAAGCACTAGATAAAGGCTAAGTAGTGTAATTATTATTCTCAGAAGTGCCTTCATGAATAGGGGGAAAAAAGGTGTGAGGTTTTGGCAAACTGAATAATAATCAGTATAGATGGTTCTGGAGATAGATGAACAAAGGCTAGTTGGCTATACCAGTAATGAGACAAATTAACATGAATGAATAGGTAGTGTTTGCATTTTTTACCCACCATGTTTAACAGACAATGTTAATATTACACATTCTCACATCAATCATAAATTACAACAACCTGCAACCATGACAGAAAATGCAAATGTATTTAGGAAGCAAGGCTTGTTACCTATGAGCTTCTACATTCCTCTACTCTCACTATATACATATGAGTGTCTTTTAAAAATGCTACTTATTACAGATGCAAATAGAACTGAGTAAGTAGCTGAGAATAAATACTTTAAGGTAATATCTTACAGTCTCAGCTTTGCATTGTGATTATAAGACCATCTTCTGCACGCCCCACCAAAAGGCAGGTAATTTCCTACTGCTACAATTAAGCCATCTTTCATTACTCCATATTTAGAAAAAGGAGAAAGAGAGGCTAATGGCTCAAAATCAAAATGATCACATAATGATACTTCCTGTCCAGAAAAGATATAATTATTAACCTGAACGATTTTTTTTAATGTGTCATATGACTAAACCGTTTTATGTGGCTAGAGAATTTTGTTCAGTTTAACCAGTGGAGGCCAAATTTTATTACTTAGCCACTGTCTCAAAACACATCATCTTCAAAAGAGCTAACAGGTGGCTGTGCTTTGTGAAAGTGTGCTCCCTTCCAATACATTTCCAGAACAAGGTCATATTAAAGAAACTGTTTCAGCATGCTATGTACTATTTCTGGCAGCAAGATGCAGTGAAATAAAGTTTAATATGCCACTCCTTATTTCCCTCTGCTGGATACGATGCCCAAGTTTAGGATGACAGACCACTGCCTCTGCTTCTCTAAGTGAAAAGGCTGCAGCTGAGATAGGGCTTTTTCGTGGGCTGCCTAAGTTATGCAGGTTTTTTTTTTTTTTCTCCATTCTCCTTCTGCCCCCATCAGTTTCCTACTGTCTAGAACAGTGTCACATTTCAAATTGTGATCGGATTCTGTGTCTTCTGAGCTTTTAAAATGTTGTCATTTACAACTCTAATTGGAAATAATGACTACAGGGTAGAAAAATTAAGACAACATTTTTATATATTATTGCCTTTTCATTTTTTTTTTTTCTTTGCTGTATATTTGAGGTAAACTTTAGGAAATCTGATAATCCCAAGTCTTATACGACCGATGTTTTCAAAATTCAGGATACAATCAAAAACTGTCAATTGAGGAATAACATGGCAGCTCTGCAAAAGAAAGCAATATTTTTGTTCTGAATTTTGACTATAGATGAGAAAATTAATAGAGGGCAATATTTAGCATGCTGTCTGTTATAGGAGAGTGTTAGAAGGGTTGATGGTGTGAGTGGTACAAACAAGAAGAAAACTCTACAGCTGCTAATCAAAGTGTCTTTGTACTAGATTGAAAACTTTATGTTCCTTGATATCTAAAAATAAGATCTATATACATTACACACTTCAGCTTCTTTATGTCATGAAAGCCACTTAACTTATTAGACACTTGGATGCAGTACAATGCTTTCGGGAGTAATGGTCTTGCCATTAGGTACATGGAAGGAACTAAATAACTTACATAACTGTATGCTCTGAAGAAGATGGGGTGAAGGACAGCCTTATCCTCTTGATCACTGTCACCTTGGCATGGTGTAGTTTGAGTATTCCCACAGTAAAATCTAACATAAGTGCTCTTCCAGCATGGGTCCACTTGAAGGGAGATTGCTTACACCAAGTGAGAGCTTGTCTTAACTGGCCAATGTTTCCTGTAAAGAATATAGCCTGGTTTTTCAAGGCTTGCCCTGATAATGCCACAGATACTCTCTGTATTATATTCTAACCATCTTCCCTGCTAGAGGGAAGTTGTCTTTTACAGGTCTGTTACCCAAGAGAAAACTTGGTTCAGACCATGAAGAATGAAAGAAGAAGGAATTAAAACATTTTCAGTCGTGTTCGTTTACAGCATTTCCAGCTCCTCCTGAATAGCAGTTGAGGGAAGATGATGCTAAAAGCACTTTTGTTAGGACTTGATTCCCTTTCCTATATATGATTTTTTTATATGTAAATGGAAAAAATGCAGCTACTATTCTACCTAATTTTTCCATCTATGCCTATCAATTCTAACACTGCCAGAAAAGACAGAATACCTCTCCTTCTAAAACTCACAAAAAAAGAGAGCAAGAAAGCAAGAAAGGAAGAATGTTAAAAGAGATTGGGAATACAATTTTTGGAGAAGAAAGATAGGAAGTGCTCGTGGTAATGGAATTATATAAGAAGAAACATTAAGAAAGAGTAAATGGAAAGAAAGAAGATTAAGGTAAGGAACAGGATTATTCCTATGCTTACAAACAAGTACATTTAAATAATTTTAAGAGAAAAAGCAGATTTCTAAAAAAGAATTTCAAAAAAAAGCAGATTAAAAATTACTCTAGAATGGACAAACTGAAAAAGAGCAGCACCCTATAAGGAAAAACTGTCAAGGGTGAAATTAAAAATAAAAACAAACCAGAACAATCCAAAAAGAAAGAAAAAAACCCCCAACAACCAAACAAAAAAACCCAACAACCAAATTCTCCATAGTTAGAAGACTAAAATCTGCTCAGACAGAATCAAGTTAGGATTGATGGGAAGTTCGTCTTAATTAATGTTTATATTTGTTACTACATTTTTCTGAGCTTTTCCAGAAACCAGTAACATCTAAACAATCTCAGGGAGGGATGTTGTCACTTCCTAAGATCTGATTTTCTCTAGGTAGTATAAAAGCCCTGTGGTTCCCCTGAAAAAAGGACAGATATGATGTTTTATGACACTGAAAATGTGGCCCTTAAAGTATGTTAGATTTATAGTATTAGTCTGAGTAAGTAGCAGACAGGCTTCAGCTATAAAGATGCCAGAGAGAATCCTAAGACTAAATTGCAGTTCAGTTTTGTCCCTTCAAGGGGACAAGCAGCCCCTCCTTATTCAGAGAGACAGGAACATGGAGGCTAATGGATGGATGTAAGATATTTATGTGGTTACAAGCAGTACATTGCATCCCTGCACATGACTTTCTGCACTATCCTCTCTCCCCTGTCCCTGCATGGTAAAGCAAGTTGATGGAAAACTGAGTGAGCAGAGAGATTTTTACTAGAAGTTGTAAATTGCTGCTGGGACAGACATACCACAAATCATATTCTTCCCTTCACCTGAACAAGAAGGATGTGAGGGAATCATTCTGTCTCCCGCACTGTTCCTGTTGTGTAATTTTCAGGGTGTTCCTAGTTTTTGCTGTTATGCCTAAAGGAGATCTAGAGCCTCCCGTAAAAAGGAGACCCAGATCAGAAATTGCACGTCATATTTTACTACAAAACCATGCCCATAGTTACAGCTATTTAACTTCTTTTCAATCTGAACTCTATAGGTGTATTGCTGACAGAAATTTTCAGCAGGTATAAAGCTTTGAGTACATTCCATTAGTCCTGAGGTTCTCAATTCATACAGAAAACATATCAAATAGGCTGGACAGGATTTGGATTCCATGTTTTAAGTGTCTTTATAATATATATCTGTAAATAAATGGTATTGCAAGCACATATTAAAATAATTGTCTATTCTGTTTTCTTATTTAGAATTACAGACAACAATAACTTACTTGGTGCTTGAACATGAACTGTGCTCCTCTGTGACACAAAGTATATTTTTCTGATAGTAGTAATACTAAAGAGGTATAACCAAAACAGTGGTGGCCTGTTTCCATTTCACATATTCATTCTACCTTTATTTTCTTTTTTCTCTTTACTAGATCTAAATGCCTTTTTAAAAACATTGTCCTTCTATGGTTCCTTTCAGTCACACAGCTCTTTCCATATAAGTTACCTACTCTTGAAAAGCACAGAGTTCTTAAACATCTTCCAGAACTGAATTGTAGAGTATTCGCCACCTGCTTTTCTACTGTTATTCTGTATTTGGAACTATTCTACTATGGCATTAGGATGCTCAAAAACTTTCACTTGCTTATGGATTTTGTGAATCTTTACTTAAATCCATGTGGATGCTTGCTTAAATGCAGGGTAAACTACGCTTCCTAAACATCTCAAACATTGTGGGAATTCCTGCAAGGAAGCAGAGATCACATGGAAATATGTCACTATTAAGGCTAGCTCAATAAAAGTGTACAATGAAATTCAAACTGTACTTTTCATAACATAATCAAAAATGTCTTAAAGCAATATGCTGTGATACTTTTCTTATATTTGGAAATCTAGCCTAAACAAAAATAATGGTACTGATTATTATCATTAAACTGGGAGTGAGAACAGTGATCAGAAAAGAGAAAGCGCTTTAGATTTTTCTGAGCTCCAAGAGGTACCACAAAGGGAAACCTGATGAATTCAGCAGTTTTCCACTGGGTATGACTGGTATTCAGCTGTCTCTTTTCATCTAGGTCTCATCTTTACCTTAACATCAAGAACCTGTTGAATAAGGTGCTGAACTAAAACACTGAATGCTCATGATTAAACTCTTTCTTAGATGTAAAGAAGTTTCCTTTGTTGTCTGTACTGACTGTGGACAGAAAGCTTGGAAATAAGGTTGATCTTTGAAATTTGCTGTAGTATTCACTGATGACAACTGTATTGCTTTTACATGAGATCTCACTCATTATAAATTTACTGTAGAGTTCCACCTAAATCAATGCAAATATGCCTATGTAAAAGAATTTAGAGTTACATCTGCTCAGCCTGTGCTTTTGAAATTAATGAGAATGAAAGTAAAATTTTAGTGCTAAAGTGTATGGCAGTTGTCAAGTACCACTAAGAGCTAACTAGTTTCATTGTCCACAGATGCCATAGGGAAAAAAATGATTGCCAAAATACAGAAAATACGATGATTGTGAAAGTTCAAATTGTTTTTTTCAAAGCATTTGTAATGTCTTTAAGTGGTTTATTATTTATGTTTTTCTCTGGATAGATCAAGGATAAATATTGTTTTACTCAATCTTTTCTATGAAGTCTTTTATTCTGCTGGATTTGCTGCTATCCTAGCGTATTCACACTCCTTATTTCTAAATGAAGCAGGTAATGCCTTTTTTTTTGTCGTTGTTAATTATGCATTAAAAAAGAAGACATTGCCAAGCAAATTGACACTCCCAGTACATCTTACACAGAGAATTATATATCTTTTTCACACCAAGGGATGTTCTTAACTGTAGAAAAAATAATTTTATATGTTGAAGCTCTGGGCATACATGCGATTAGCTTCTAGTTCTTTCTGTTCCTGAGCATCAACAGAACTGGTGAAAACAACTGTATGTGTGATTTAGGCCAGCAGCAAAGTTCTGACTGTATCATCATACAGGTGACTCACTCACTTTTCTTATTGTTTTCTATGGCCTTTTGAATTTACATTGATGCATGGTGAAGTATTTTGCTGCTGTAGTTTGAACCAAAGATCTTTACAAGAATATTAAGAAAATTACACTATTGTAGTTTTATGTATTTATTTTGGCATTCAGTCTATTTGAATGACCAGTTTGGGAAAATAAAGCTGCTTTTAAAAATGCTATTCATCTTCAAAAAAATTGTTTTAGTGAAGCATGGGTATCTAATGACTTTTGATGGTAAACACCATAGATTATGTAATGACACTGTTAAGTTCTTCTAAACTTTACTACTAAATTGTATTAGTTGGTCAGAGAGTTTTTCCTTATGATTAGTATCTTGTCCACGAGGCCAAGTTTTTGCTTCTTGAGGAACGATATTGAACACAAATTTTGTTCTTACATATATATTTTAAATTCTGCTGTGGTTTTAAAATACTCTCACATGTATGTATTAATTCTTTTTTCCATAGCCATGGCTTGGGACAGTGAATTCAGATGTCTATATAAGTGATTTTATCTCCTATTGAAGACATGTTACTTTTCTGATCTTGTTTAGAACAACCTCTTGTCCTTTTATTGAGATGACTGATAGGAACTGCATTCAAAATTTTAAGTTATATTTAGGATTGGGAATAGGACTCAAGACAACAGATTCTGCTTCTCTTATTTAGACTGTAGCAAGACATAGAAGTAATTGAAATTATTGTTTCGTTTTGTTAACACCCAATTTAAAATGCTAGTGTCTTACCCAATTGCCTAATACCACAGTAAGTCCTAGTTGTTTCTGCACAAACTTAAATCATGTTGTCACTTCAAATTTTTTTCCTTTATGCTTCAGTCCCTTTTCTGGATCTGCTATTCTCTCTTCCAGACCTTTATTTGGGGTGAGAAACAATTAAAATAATTCAGTTACATACTATGACGTTCTGATGAATGTCGACTTTTAAACCTTAAAAATACAATCAGAGCATTAATTGTGAAGGATTACCATTTATATTATTAGAATGAAACTTTTAGTATAAAACTACAGAAATATATTTGAAAAGGGGCTAATAGCAGGAAAAGTACTCCTGTTATAGAGACCTTATAAATTGTTTAACAGCAGTTTAACAGAAGCGTTGACAATTTCAGAGCTGGTTAGAGTTAGGATTCAACTAAGCAAAATAGCAAGAATTCTGAAATTGGAAGCTTTCAAGAATGGCAAAATAAATTGTCTTAATAAGGAGCTTTTCATATTTAATGTCTTTCCTTGAAATCATAAATAATACAATGTGTGTCTGTGTATTACATGTTTCATGAGGGACGCCATGTCAGAACAGATAAGATTGTAAGTGTTGGGATGACTTGCCGCCTATTCTGTGGTACAAATATATGGGTAAGGAAAGAAGCCTCTTTTTCAGTGAGGGTTGTAGCAGCAAATCACTGTAGTCTTGGCACATGAAACCCTTTAGTCAAGCTCAAGAATATGTTTATGTTTTATATTAATGTGTGTAAAAGCCTTCTTATTTGATTAATTATTAGTTTGTTACCATTAGTCCCAGGACAAACATGAATCCCTGGCTGATAGGCATTCAATAAATCGTATTAAAATAACCTGCATTCTAAAAAATTTGTTGTCTGAATACGAAATATTGCCAAAGACAATCTTATTATCCAGATTTTGCACATGGAGGAGCTTTTCATCAGTGGAAGAGAGAGGTATTTACAGAGGAGGATCCTGAAGATTACATTGCTACTACTGCTAAGGTGGAAATGTTGAACTCTTCCTACTGATTGTGCAGTGGGGACACGGGGCACTTAGATTTTCGAGCATTACAGTTAGGGTGAGAAATCATTGTCTTCTTTTTTGCTAAATAAATTGCAAATTCAAACTTTCATGGTTACGTGCTACTCTTTTCTCCATAATAATGAGATTTCTGATTTGCCTTCAGAAAGTAAATATGTAATCCACTTGCTTTCTTGACTGCTTATGCTACTATAATACAATTACATAGATTTACCTGAAAAATTTATAAATCCAGATCAAAAGTAAATACAAGTGATTAAGAATTTCAGCATAGGTTTATGATTAGCTTTGTTTCAGAATTCATAGAGTAACATTTGATAACTACATATGAAGTAGCAATGCTACTATAAGCTCCAAATTTTCTTCTTTAGTTGCAATCAAAATATCCATTTTCCCTTTTATATTGTGCTTTGGATCACTATTCCTAAATATGTTAATCACAAGCTGGTATTTCCATAGATAAATCTGAATGGAAAACAGAGTCAGCTGGCTAGTGTCATAATTGTCACCGAAGAACAGTAAAATAGCAGAGGAAGACAGTCATAAAAGTTGGCACACTTTGGTTTAACTCACATAAGCCTGAATACTTGGTACACAAAAGTCTAATTTCTATAATACCCTTGAACTAAAAGCAAATGACAAATACACCTAATTTTTCTTTCAATCTGCTTGCCCTCCCCCCTTCCTATCTAAATTTAAATTTTCATCTTTAATAGATTTATTTATATTAGTATAAATGAAAGGCAAGCTAGGTCCTTTAAATGCATTTTGTGATGATTTTTTCCCCTCTGGTGTATGAGAGGGAAAAACTTGCATTGCTGCATTGTTGTGCTTTGCTACTGATTTTATCTTCATGTTGAAGAGTCCTTTCTGTACTAATTAGGCATTCTTTCTTTACATTTTATTAAATTGCCACATATACTTGTTAAATAATTCCATTCTGTTTGGGTTTTGTTGCTCTTTTCTATTTCTTTACATGGTGATTGATTGCCATCTGGGGGCCAACATGAGCCCACCGTGCTAATTTCACTTATTCTACCCATTAACTGCTATCGTCTCCAGGGTCAGAGACAAATGTATGAATCCACTTTATCTCTCAGCTTACAGAATATCTCATATAGTGAGCCTTGTATTACAAAACGGCTACATCAGCCTCTAATTACTCAGCTCTACCCTGCACTGAATGCTGGTGCACCTTGAGAAACAGCATGCAAACGCACATTTGTTTAAGTCCTCAGACGGTTAACGTTGTGCGTAACCTCCTCACAAATTACAGCCTCAGCTGCAGCACATCCATTAGTCTGGAAGAATGAAGATTCCCAAGCGGCCCTGGTGCCTTTCCCAATTCCCTCGCGACCCACCAATCCTCTCAGTGCTTTCTCTGCATGTAGGGAGTGCTCAGAGCTAATCAGGTCAATGATCATCTCACGGCTCAGGGGACATGACAGGAGCCTATCACAGCAGTTACAGGAGCTTCCAGACCTGAGCACGCTTGCTGAGAATCTCGTGCTAAGAAACATTGCTTTGGTGCCTCTTCTCTCACTCCCTACGAGCCTCAGAGGATTTCAGCTGATCTCTCTCTCTTTCTCCTCTAGACAGTGAGGAGTTCAACGGAAAAGAGGCAGAGCAGCATACAGCTACCTGGAGGGTGTTGATTGAAACTTGGGATTCCCCTCAAGACCACTGTTGATTAGACTAATGCTTCAGCATTAGTAGAGAAAAGATTTCAATTAAGGTAAGTGCTGCTTTATCTGATGGACTGCATCGTGCCGAATTTCTGCATTGAAAGTTCGAACAGAGTGAACTGCCAGCCTGCACTGCAGCAAGGAATCCCGCGCCGCCCGGCGGGAGAGGGCTGGGAGCAGAGGCGAGTGTCCCAGCCTGGAACGCCTTTCTGGAGGGATTCGAGATTTAAGCAGCATCTTATGAGTGGCTGCAGTTATTTCCGATCCGGTGGTTCTTTGAAGCTTGAAAAACAAACAAACAACCTGACAAAAGCACAACAACAACAAAACAGAAAAAGAAAAAAACAAAACTGTTAGAAGCATGCAGGGGTGTGAGAAGGGAGGAGGGAAGGGCAAGTGCACTTTCCCCCTTCGTACATGTATTTGAGGAAGCAGAGCAGCTGGAAAGCAAAAGTACATTATGGTAAAACTTAACTCTGAATAAGGAGTGTCATTCCTTCGCCAGTAGGAGCTCATAGACGCAGGGCTTCAAACTCCCATGGGATTTAAATGAGACAGAAAGAGATTTTTGAAATATGAGTCAAGAATATGCATGCAGCTTTCCAGGCTACCGTCTGACTGAGGACTGTGATTGGCATGTGGAATGTTATGCTCGGGAGCTGGTGGGGTTCGGATGGTTGCATTCGCATGATTAGCAGTTCTGGTGTGTTGGGGGGAAAGTGTGAGTAAGAAGTAGGGGGGCTGTTTCGGTACAAGCGTCCAGAAAATTAAATTGCTTGCTAGGGGCGAGAATAGTGTTTGATTGAAGAGAGAGAGGATGTATTTTTTAGTGGAGTGATAGAAAGTGAGACATATCAAAAGAAATTGATCCTTGAAGATCCTTATCTGGAAAGAAAAAAGACAGTAGATGAGGAAAGCTGTCTTGAAAGATTAAATGAGTAATAAGAAAGTGTCAGAGATTACTACACAGCCAGGAGTTAGCAATCTGTATACCTATGGTGTATCCATCCTGATATATCTAAAGTGAACTGAGTTAGATAGTCTCAGTCAAGTCCACACTTGATAGTTATGCTATCAAAGGATGTAATTAAGGAATTTTTAAAGAGCTCAAAATAATATGAGGGACCAAATTAAGATCCGTTGTACTAAAATGTCAATGTTCTCTCTGTTGCCTACAAAAGTGAACACATTGTTTTTAAAACTGTCATAATAGGAAGAAAAGATCAGTGGAAAATTAAGTGATTTCAATTCTTCATAGCTTATATAGATGTATAACTTCTAGGCAGTTTATGCAAGTGTGAATTAATTGCACTTCTTTTTTTTAGCCAATACTGTTTATTGCCATGATATATCTATATTTCGCATTAAAATCTCACCTACTCGATATACCTCTCCAGCTCATGCCCNAAAAAAAAGAAAAAGGAAAAAAACCCAAAACAATTCAGGGAAATGTTGCTTAGTCTAGGTTTGTTATCTATTCCATTAGCTTTTTCAGTGAGAAATACTAAGTTGGCTTTCTTGCAAAGACATTAGCATAGGAGAAAATGACTGAGGTTTGGGGTAATATTCAAAGAATACTGATAGTTTTAACTGCCTATCAGTATATTCTCTTTCTTGAAAATTATTTCTGAAAGTTATGCTTTTTATAATGGTGACTCAATATGTCCACTGTTTGCTTGGAAAGGAAGCTGGTTTTGGAAGTAGTTACAGATCTTCATTTTGTTGTAGCCTTTGGTCACTTCTTTTTTGGTGTTACATTTATATGATATTTACTAAATTTTGTGCTTCTTCCACCCAGAGATGCAAATCTTGGCTAGGGTAGAACATTTCAGCACACATATGAGCTTCCATTATATCTGCCTTCACTTTTTTCCTTTCATAAATAATGAATGTTTTCTCAGCATAATTAGTATTCATTCATATACATCAGAGTATTCATTGTAAAAAAATCGAAATACAATAACTTCATGCACTGAATGAAAAAGAATTCAAGTGTAAAAGAATTGCAGTTGCAGACACACAGGTTAAACACAAATAGCAGAAAGTTCCATTGTATTCTTTCAGAAGGTCTGATTACAAACATTGACATGGTGGCTTTGTTCTCCTCTTGTCTCACAAAGCTGTTGCTGCAAGTAAAAAATAAATAAATCACACTTTCATGATAGTGTGTCTGTGGGCTTCTAAATAAGTCTTAAAAATACACTTACATCTCTATTATTATTTTACAAGATCACATGTTCTGTCTTTTCCTAAGTGAAGGGTGCTTACTTTCGAATGTGCCAGCCTCACATGACATGACAGTTTATGACATGACAATTTACCTAATACAGAAAATGTTGGTTTTCCTCATGTTTTGAGAAATATAGACAATAATGCTATAATTATTTTCTGATCTTTTCCATTGCTGGATTGTGGGCTTCTTCATACTTTGTTGCGATCCTAAAAGTGACCTCAGCAATATGGGAAGTAACATTCCTCATAAAACAAATATTTTGGGTCCTCTGACTTACTAAAGCTTTCCAAATTTGTTAAACATTGGTTGAACATATGTTATACTAGAAGGCAGTGGAAGACATGTCAGTATAGCCTAGTTTGCTCTCTTGAACTTTTTTTTTTTACTCTAAGGCTGTATCAAATATTATTTAATATATAGCTGTGTGCAGAGCTCAACTTTATTTCAGATATTTCAAGTTCTTTGAATGAGGTCAGTGTTAATTTTTTTGCCTCAAGCTACATCTCCTTAGTACTGACAGATGAGTACTATTACTATCTGGCGCAGCTCCACTGAAAATTAGTGCTTGATGCTAATGCTTTTATGTTTTAGGAGATTTTTAGGGAAATTTATTAAACTGGATTTTGGAAATGGGTAAAGCAAAAGGGATCTTTAGGAAGGGTGACATAAAACCAACCACTGAACAGCAAGTAAAAGTCCTGCTAGAACAAGGAGAGTGATACGTGAAAGACAAAACAACTCTTAATGACTGTTAGTTCGTAATCCAGACAACGTAAAATAATTCCAAGAGGATAGGATAAGAGTGAGACAGAATAAGTTTCAGGGGTTAATGAGGTCTTGCAGTTTTCTTCCTCAAAGACATATAGGGAATTCACTTTATCTGAAAGGGAGGCTTTTCAAACCTTGTGTTATTAACATGCATTGAAAAACTAATATCAACTTTCCTATGAATTCTGTTGTATCCCACTAGACTCTTGTTATCTCTCCTTATTCTGTTATTTTCGTATGTGTTTCCTGGACACTTATTCTTGCATCTCTGGATAGCACCTTCCTCTCTATATAGTTTTTTTTTCTTCCTAATGAAATGAATTTCTTTTCATTCTATTTCATTTTGTTTTCCTGCTTTCTTTTCTTTCCTGCTCATCTACTATGATTCTCTCCCTTCTTTTGATGCCATGGGGCATTAGTTTTCGCAGTTGGTCCACCTGTGTAAATTTCTAATTTTTAATTGAAAGAAAAATCCCCTTTGAAGACATTCCAGTGCTCACAAGAATGGGATGTGTGTACTCTTTGTCTCTATTTTTTCAAACTTGTTTTTGTTTGTACACCCTTTGCAACGGGGACTGTATCTCACTGTACAGTAAGTAGCTACCAGAGTAAGAGGTTTTTCTCACAACAGCTTTAGAGTCTATGTGTATGTCTACGCTGCAGAAATCACGTGTTCTTAACTGGTTCATGAAAACAGACCCTGCAAGTTTTAGATCATATACCTCAGGATGTCACTGTTCTTGCATAAGCATAACATAGAGTTAAAAAGAAACATAGATTATCATATAGATGTTTAGATATATTATTACTATATAGATGTTTCTATATATTATGCTTTCGCATGTTTAAGTTTTGATTATATTTTCAGGGGTGTTATTTTCAAGCCACGCTGAAAGTTCCACCTCCTGAATGACTTCTCAGACTCAATTTGTTGTTTCAGAGGCAAATATAGTGTTCACTACTATTTTTTCCTGGCTTCTGTTTTTATTGTTCTTTGTCATATATGCAGAATGTTAAAGAACGGCATTCAAACCTTATCGTCCTTTGTATTAGTAGGAACTTTCAATGAGATCCAGTGGTTTTGTAGAAATGTAACACATTGAAGGCATTTGGTTTGGCATGTATTACTCAATATTTTTTGAGGTAATTATTTTGTAGCTGCATTTTGTACTTTGATGCTTTAGGGCTGCTTTGGGAGGGACAAAACAGACTGAAGCTTTCTTGTTCAACATTCAAGCCTGGTGGTTTGAGCAGGGGAAAAATCTTTCAAGTAGAAAAGTTCCACATCAAGGTAAAATACAAACCTACTTTCCATATTGATCACTGGATTTTGTATTTAGAAGAAGTCAAAAATTTATGTTTTACAATGCTAATATTGCAATGGATCATTTAAAGAGTCATTAAAGGCTCTTTTTCTCCCCACCAAATGGGAGCTAAGAGTTGCTCTAGGAGGAGCTGTGCTTCACTTTCTGTCAATTCTGTCAATTGTATCATTTCAGTTTTGAGGGTGAAGAGAGTCTTCCTGCAATCAAACCCATTGACATATGCCAGGGAGTTCTAGGCTGTAGACATCTCAGCTGGGCAATATTTTTTAAGGCAATGACTGCATTGGCTGACATATGTATATTGTAAGCTATGTTTACTATCCTGTGCCCTAGCAGAGTGTGATTTGGGGTCTGTGGGTGCTGAAGTCTGTCTCTGTGCTGTTGTGCTGAATAGCCCAGAGCTGTGACCACGGCTCAGGCTGAAAGCCTTTATGGAGGCATTCATAAGAAACATATAGGCCTGAGATTCAAAATAAGAAAGTATCTAAGTGCCTAACTCACAATAAATTGCTGTCTCCACATAAGTCTAAAAGTTGGATAGTTAGGTACCACAATTATATTGTCCATCAACTTTCAGAATACAGTGTATTTAGGACAGTCTCCAAAACTGATGATAAACGCTCAGTTAAATGACTTTGGTAAATAGTTTTTGTTTCCAAATTTAGATTATTATCTTTTAAAATATTATTTATATTTCCAAATTTAGATTTATTATTCTTTTCATTCATGGATTTATTCATTGACTGCACTAATGCTTTGTCCAGCACACCAAAGATACTTACAAAATACCATTGTGACTTAGGAAAACACTTGAGATTTTCTTTTTTTACCAGTGAAGGCAAATAGGTATGCAAACCCACATCTTTTCCAGAAAACAGACAAGACTTTTGACTTTTTGATCAACAATGTACTCCTTCACTGATCCCATAATCCAGTTTTTTGACCTGGGTCATTTAGAGTCTATAAGCATTAGGTAGGTCCTTGGCTGCTGTTCTCTGAAGACTGCCAGCAAGTGCTAAATGTAATTGAAAATGCAGACACACATTTGCTCAACACTTGTCTGTGGTCATTTATTCAGTTCACAAAGATTTTGGTGTGTTCATGCAGTTCAACCGTTACTCACAGGACTTGGTTTGAACTGATCACCCAGATTGTGACTTCCCTTACCATTCCCTTACGTTCTTCAGTCCCCTTGGATGATTTATGTACAGATATATATATTTGTACTGCAGTATTTCTGTATATGGAGTTGAGATGATAGTTTAAGCAACTCTTTTAAGAGCCAGTATGAAGATCACAAAGTACATTCATTAAAAAAAAGCTTCTTACAACCACGTCTGGTTTTGGAAGTAGTTACATCAATATTTAGTTCAATATATAATCTAAAAGGTAAAAACAAAAAAAGATTCCATCATTCATTTTTCATTTCTAAGAAAATGATGGAAATAAAAATAATATTATTAAATGGAATAAATATACCACATAGTAAAATTTAATTGCAGATTCCTAAGAATACTTGTAGCATGAATAAAAGGTAGAAACTAGTATATCTTGACTAGAATTTCATTGTTGAGAACAGTTAGAGCAGATTTTTACTCAATACTTCTGGCAGGGATTTGATGATGAAGCCACTTTGCCAAATTCTGCCAAATTCATTCAAATTTAGTTGAAAGAAATTTCCTATAAAAACTTTTCAAATTCAAGCAATGTTTCATTCATTAAACTGGAGTAATAACTGTACAACAGAATGAAGAGCCATTTCATTTCTATTTAGGAAACTTGTATGTTTGCTTGTTAATGGTCTTTTCACTTCTCCCTAAAATATTGATATAGTAATAGTATTCATGGTACTTGGATGTCATAATTTTAAAAATATAGCTCTTAAAAAGTTAAATGGAATATAAATCCATTGTCTTACCTATCACAAGTAACCCTTTTTATTCCTTTTCTACATGCATAGTAATAATTTAGGGTGTAAGTAAACCTTCCTAGTATAGACCTACCTCTCTGTAATTCTAAACAGATGTCATGGAAGTCCTGATTTACACTGGTGTAACAAAAACCAAAAAGCCCTATGCCTTTCGATAAAGACCCCTGCTATTATTCTGTAATGAGCAGTCCTCTAAATACGGCTGTTTCATATTCTCATATACAAATAATTTATTGTTGTTATTTGTGTGGGGTTTTTTTTTGTTTTTGTTTTTGTTTTTGTTTTTGTTTTTAAATTTGATGTCCTATGTAGTGGGACTCAGATTTTATGTAAATGAGATCTTTCAATAATTTGGCCCTTCCACCTCTGAGCTGCTACTTGAAGGACCACATATATCAAATAAATAAAGAGAGAAAATGTGATATACCTTTTTTCTCCTTTAAAGAGTGCATATGTCAAAATAAAAACAGAGCTTGAGATGTGGTGTTGAGAAGGTAAGTGCTGATAAGGAAAACACTCAAATGAATTTGCTAATTAAAATGCTTTTTGAAGAGTATCTCTTCACTCCGATGCTCTTGTGATACAGTGGAAAGATTTCTATGCCATTTTTTGGTCCTCACTGCACGTAAATGTAATAAAATGTTCAGACACCATTAGTTCTGCATTTTTCCTCATCTCTCCTCATCTCATTCCTCTTCTACCTACTTTTATTATTATTTGGAATGGAAATGTCCTTTATCTGATGTACAGAATGAGTAAGCAACTACATTCAGGTCCATCAGTGGACTCCAGTCCCACTCTTCATTACCCATCACGTGTATCACATAGCACTGTCACTCTTTCTCACCCTAAAAGCCAAAATTTATCTGTCAAGGATGTAGTTGAGTTCCAGCAGCCAAGAATGTGAGTAATCCTAGGCTGGATGTAGAGGAGATACTACGTGTGGCAGGATGGAGCAAGCCATGAGACAGGCAACTTGGTTTTAATAGTGATTTTAATAGTTAAAGATTAAAAAAAAAAAAAAACACACAAAAAACCCCCAAGAAATATTAGAAAGTGATCAATTTTAATTTGTGGTTCGTTTGTTTGTATTTTTTTGTGTATGGATTTTTATTGGTTGGAGATTTTTTGTTTGTTTGTTTTTGTTTTGGTATTGTTTTTTGTTTGTTTTGATTTGATTTGGGGGTTGGTTTTTTTTTGTTTGGATTTGGGGGTTTCTTGTGTGGTTTTACGTGTATTTTGTTGTTTGTGTTGGGGTTTTTTGTTTGGTTTTTTTTTGTTTGTTTGTTTGTTTTTTTTTTTTTTTTGTCCTGTAGAGGTGTTTTTTTCCCCAAGCTTGTTATTTAAACTGTGTGGATTTATTTATTTCATTTGATTTTTTTTTTCACTCTGCCTGAAACACCCTGGAGCATTGTCTTCCAACAAACAATGGGCATTTTTTGCAAATGTTTTCTAAAGGTCAGTCTTTTTTAATCTACTTACTTTTTCTGTAATAATTGTATGACATTTTTTGCCCAATTTGTGGTCAAAGAGCATGAATATTTTAAATAGAAAACTCACAAACTTAACTGTCTTTCTAAATGTTATTGTTACAGTTTAGTGGAGAGGTTGGAAGTGGAATGCTGAAGAACCAGAATTACCATTCTCTTCTCATTGCCTAGTGTCTATACAGTCCTTTTTGTGATACGTGCCTAATACGCTAATTTAGGCAAAAATAACAAGGTGATACGCTTTTATTTTCTCTTGAATGAAAGGTCTCACAGCTATTTCTACATAAATGCACATCTTCTCTCCAGTCAGAATATGAACTCAGTTCATGTTGTTCTCATACCTAGTGACAGATAATGATTTTAACTGAGAGCTGGGATTTAATAAATCTAACTTTATACGGTCTTACTTATTTGATAAAGAACAGGTGGAACTGATAACCATGAACCCTACCTGAGTTGTTTCTACCAGCATAGGTTATACCAGCTGATCTACCTAAAATCTTTTGAATACACTGTTTAGATGCATCAGATATTTATCTTTCTATAAGCTGTTCTTTAGATTTTCTTTTGAAAAATGTGGTAGAGAAATAGTTTATTATCCTTTCAAACCATACTTTAGGATGTATCATTCTTTGAGTCTTTGCCTCTGATTTTGTGCCTGGGACTATGTCTTGTGCAAAAATGATTAATTACGGAAACAGAGGTCTTGTGTCATCTAAAACATACAAGTATTTGAGGTTATATCTATGTGTGGTTTGTGATTTGGTCACCCTGCTTGTTTTCAGATTTTAATTTTGGAGAAAAATGGTCTGATATTACTGATGTCCATAGTAAAATTAGTCATTTTAGAAGTCATTCTTCTAAAATGATGATAGGATATTTCCCTGTCCCCAGTAAAAGTAAAGAATAATATTTGTTTTGGAAAATGCCTCCATTATACCTGGTTAGTGCTAATGTCCCCAGATAGAAATTGCCCTTCTTGCAAAGAAACAAACTTGGGTCAGATAAGTTCGTTTTCATGGGATACGTCGATATATTTTTTTAAAGTGCAATTCATAAGGCATAAATGTGATGTTTTAAATAGCTTGTCAGGAAAAAGCAGTGATTTTTAATGCAGATCTATGAAATATTATGCTCTTTAGTAGCATCAGTACCCCTGAAGGCAAACATTTAAAAAGGCAGAGAGCACCATAACGCCAAGATAAATGATGTGAGTTGGATAGAAGGCACAACATAATACAAGTAAACAGAGTAATATCTCCTCTCAAGAAATATCAGTAATAAAAATTATTGTGGGGTTTTTTTTAGTTTCTTTGCAAATATCTAATGAGACTTCCCCCCCCCCCAGTAGTAAGGGGTTTTTTTTCCCCTGTAATTACATTTAGAACATTGTTAAATCTTTATTTTTATTCTGAAAATAGTTAGGAATACAAATGAAATACACAATACTTATTTTCTTTATTATGCAAAAATCTATAGCTATGTTGCTGAAGCAAAACACAGCCACAGGAATGAAAACTAGTTCTGAGTCGTCATTTAGAGTATTACCTAATAATTCTATGAGAATATAATCTCACATATATTAGAATTTCATATTGTAAAACTAAAAATTCTCAATCTTTCTATGAATCTAAATGTTATTTGATAGCCATGTTCAAAAGATTTATCATTTGACGATCTTATTCATCCCTCCTTGAGTCATTGAACTATGTTTTATGGAAGGTATTGTGAAAGCAGCTCTACTGAGGTAAAGCTATAACCTATCTCTAATTTCATTAAAATGGGTATCATATTTACCAACCACAAAATGGAAAGAAGTTTTGGAGTCTGCTCAGTACATTGCCTCACAGTTAAAAAAAAAATACAGCAAGAGAAGTATCTGGCAAAATCTGCTTAACAGAAGAGACAAAAAAAATTGAGATGACTCAAATCTAGATGGAGAATCAATGTAACCTTCTATTACTTCAGCAGCAGCTGGATCAGTCTATGTCTGTGAAGTACATTACATATGATTGATAGAATTAGGCAGTATAACTGAACAGGTAGGTTTGATAGGTACTCATGAGAGCTTTGAAGTTTCACAGAATGTCTAAACAAAACTGAAGTCTTGATTTCTACTGTTCTGCTATGTCTCGTGTTGAAGTATCGTTCAGTGTCCAGGATGTTGAGTAATTGACAAGCTCCTTCTTTGGTCATTAAATCAAAGAAATGCCATGTGTGTGGGACAGTGCAGCAGCTCTAATGTTCGGAGACTTGGTAAGGATGCGATTACTTGTGTGAGGCTATCAACAGTAGTTGAGTTTTTCTCTTGGTCAAATTGAAGTTTATGGAAATTACTTTTATTCTGTGCCAATATTCCTTTGCCTTTAAAAAAAGAAAGAAAAAAAAGAAAATATAAACTTACTTTGTCTCCTTTTCCCTGCCTATGTTGCCCACAAAGAAGTTTCTGTTTTCAGTTTTTGGAAAGTACTCTATCTGCGCATCATAAAGGTCCAGAGTTTGTTTCCTTTTTTCATTTTATCCCCTCTTAGCAAACCAAGGATAGTGTGTTAGTATAACTGCTTTCCGAGAGTCATATTTTCCTCCTCAGATCCTTAGCTTCATGTTCCCTTTCCTGTGTCTAAGGAAATAATGAGACACTGTCTCATGACCTAACTCAAACTTTTACAAGAGATTGGCTTGTTTTTACAAATTGCCATAACGTCGGATATTAATCCTGGGGATTATCATAGCCATAAGCATTTGTAGTTTGGATTAAGGAATTGGTAGGACACAAGCGATTGAGGCTATATATCTTCTTGAATATGGAAGCAGTATATTTATTTTCAATAACAATGGTAGACAGTAATTGCAGCCTTTGCTCCTTCTCTTGCCTCAGGGGAACTGAACTGCTGCTGTCTCAGGGGAGGCTGAGCTACTACTGGCTGCTGCCATTTAACACTTAATATTCTCCTTTGAACTGGTTTGTGAACCACTTCCTCTTTGTTCCTGTTTCTTTGCTTTCCCTGATAAATGTGTTCCTGAAATGCCCTTTAAAGCAAGTTTGGGTTTCTGAACAAATAATACGTCTTTAACACCTGGAGGAGACTAGAAAACACAAACCTTTAGTTCAAGAGAGTCTGTTTTCAACAAGTGCCTTCGTATCTCCATAACTGGATGTACTTTTTAAAACAGCAGTTAATACGTATTTCATTTTTTCCTTTCCCCCCCTCTTAATACACGAGATTGACGTTATTTCTTAAGTATATCATGTGAAACAGTATTTGTACTTTTAAGAGTGCTCTCTTTAACACAGAAATACCAGGCTTCCTGCACTGTTCCAAAAACTGTGTAGATTATGTAGAATATAAAATTAAAAAAAGACTTAGCTTTTACTTTATATAAACAGCATATACATTTTCTAAATTATGATTCTTATTAATATTCATGTACAGCTATAATGTTTTTTCTCTATTGTTCTCAGTCTTTCTAAGACTAAAGAATTAAAATGTAACTAGCTTTGAATTTTATTGGCAGATAATTCCCATTGTTTCATATGTTTTTTAAAAAGTGATATTTCTGTCAGCATATGCATACATGAACATCTTAATTTTGCTTATTACTGTCATACTGATCACTGTTTAAAATCAGTTTAATACTCAAAGCATGGATGTTGACATATTCATCTAGTCCTTACATACTTTGTATACCCCTCAAGCTCTGAAAAGGTATTTCCTAATCACTTTCATTTTTTAATTGTTCATTTCCTATTATTTCTCCTCTCTAAAATCAGACTATGTGCTATTCTTTGCAAGTACTATGGTTGCCATTTCCCCAAGACAGACTTCCTGCTTAAAAGACCCTTTCTCCTCAGCTATATTCCTTAACAGTTACTCCTCAGCATTCATTTTAAAACAGGCACCAAGTCAAAAGAACAAAAGAGGATATGTCAGATCAGCTTATATTAAAGATCTTTTATATTGCACCAAATCCATATATGTTCACATACTGTTCTTAAAAATCCTTGTTAATTCTTGTGTGTGATTTTTCTTTCTGTGTGATTGTTGTAAAAGGTCCATATAATGGACAAATGGAATGAAAGGAAATACCAGTCTAATCATACTCTGTAACTTTTCAAAATCAGGATGAAACCAGCCCTTTCGAATGGCATTAATATTATCTGAAAGTTGTTTAGAAGGCTAATGCATTTAAAGGACCCAAAGAAATGAGAGCTTTGCAGGGTAGTCCAAAAGAGAATGTAATGGTACAATATAAGGATTAATTGTGAAAGTAATCATGTCAGTTTTCAAATTATTCGAATCTTAATTACAACTATGTTAGCCCAATTAGTTCAAAACACAAGGCTAATGTTAGGGTTGGGTGGATACTCAGCATCTGTGGATAAGTAAGAGGCATCTGTTGCCAAGTGGTGGAGTGATGGAAAGTGTCATTTCACCAGCTGTGAAGTCAACAAAGTCTTAAAAATCAAATTTGAGCCAACACAATGATTTAGCACCCTTGGGAGAGTGTAAAGCATATCACACATGTATACTTTAGCTAGCTGTTTTCACTTAGTGGGACTGAAATTTAAAGCAACTATGCACATTTAAGTCTTTTCCTGCTTTTTAAGCAGTGTCCTGCCTGACAGGGATTTGCAGTGGGGAATCTGACAGTGACATTTCTGCTCATCAGTGCTCCAGAGGGTTAGTTTCGGCATTTTTTTTTTTTTCCTGAGTGAATTAGAGAACAGGATACCACTAAGCTGTTCAGAAAATGCAGTGCCTTAAAACATTACAGTACTTTAAAAGTATTACATACAGACAAAAGGATAGAAAATAGTGAAATATTAAAGAGAATGTCTTATTTCAAAAGTCCTGTCTTATCTTTCATAACGCCAGTTTTGTGGCCATATTAAATATCTGTTATACCTTGACCAATTTTTATTGCTATCAATTCCAGAAAGACAGAGTTTTTATGATTCTGACTATTGATACTGATCTTAGTAATTTTCAGTATTGCCTACAGAGACTGACGTTATTAACAGTGTCGCTAACTTTGCAATGCTGTGTTTAATATTTATGCATTATTAACATTTAATGATAGCGTGTAAACTTTACTGAAAGATAATCAATTGGCAACAAGAACAAAAGAAGAAGGTGAATGTTAAAACCTAAGATGGAATTATATTGAACACTAATGCATTCATTTATGACCTAGTTCTGAATGTTATAGATCTTTTGTCAGTGAGTTCATTTGCATTACTTTCAAGTTTTTATTTATTCACATATCACAAATTACAGATGGAGGAGTGTTTAGATGCATTGTAGTCTGATAATGTTGTTAATTTACATGAAATGCATAAGGATTGTGCCTGTACTGCAGTGTAATGGAAAATGAGCTCAACTTTCAAGATTGCCTTCACAAGAATTTTCAATTACATTAAAACAAAATTAGACCAAGTTATAGGGCATTTCAAGCATTCTGGATCCAGGTTTCTCTATTGTCACGTTACAAAAAGAGAAAGGTTTTGATTTCCTTGCTCTTTGAGCAAGGAGCCCTTTTAAGGTATGGTTTGCACTTTAATACAGAGCATTTTGCTTTAAAAAAAGAAGTCTATGCCTGTATGGCAACACTTGATCTATCCTATTAAAGCAGCAGTCTGATTGGACTGCAGAAGCCAAGCAACTCAACCTACTTCTATAAAAATATCTGAAAATAAACACAACTGCTTCTAACCTACTGAGATACAATGCAGTGTAAATTTAATGGTGACTTTGGTGACTTGGAAAACATCTTTTTTATGCTCACAATTAATTTAGGTGTTTCAACATCTGCATAGACACAGGACAAATTCATCAACTTTTCACATTATATTGCAATTTGTGTATAATTTTATGTGCGGTGAAGTAATAAAACAGAAAATAGTAATGCATTTAGCTTAGATTAGCTGACCAATTTTGTTAGTGAGACTTCCACAGAAGCTCCTGGAAGATCTAAAGCAGCCACCTCCATTAATGAGTGACAAGTGCCACAAGTCTGACCAGTGTTTCTGTAAATCGGGAGGAGCAGGAGCGTAGTGGGACACACAATAATTAAATACATGTACTTTAGTACTTTGGATTTCAGCTTCCTGTTGCAGTAGTGGCAGTATTGCACCTACAAAATATTATTTTCTTTTAAATCATATTGACAATGTGAATAGCATGTGTATACTTTAAGTAAACAACTTACCAATTCAAGTGGGCTACTTCAGCTCTAAGGCATGAACTCAGAAGTGATAAAGCATGGCACCGCTTCAGTAAAATGGAATAAGAAATCATTTTGACAGAGCTTAGATCTCGGTCTGGGCTGTTGAATGAGTTTGGTTGTGGGATTTATTATTTCCCCCCCTGCCTGCCCCTTTCCTTTCAAGGTCAATGTTCCTTATTTTTGTGTAGAGTACATCTTACATGACAGTACAGAAAGAAATGCAACCTAGCTGCGTTACTGCTTCTGGGGTCAAAATGGACTCCCTAATACAGGGAAGGAGCACCTGAGAAATGGTGCTCACAGTTACCTCATGAAGACAAACAGTGACTGAACATCAGATGATCAGGCTGCATATTTTTACTAGGGGCTCCTTATGAAGGATTTTTAAAGAAAATACTTCAGTCAATAAGTAAGCAAAGGAAATAAATACTTCCTCTCTCTCATCTTCAACCCCTTTAACTGTGTGAAATTGAAGGAGATTGGAAGCTGTTGCTGTGATCATAAAATATTAAGTTATGTCTGAAACTGATCTTGTTTATTGGATCTGAAGACACCTTTAAAGTAGCAAGGTTTTCAAGCAATAAGAACCAGAAATAATACAGTGTTTTTTGACCACTTCCCATCCTGTCATTTGCTAATGCAGGAAATGTGCTAGAAGTGAGTAGCAATGGTTTTTTTGAAAATGACTTGATATTTTCCTATGATTAGAACTAAATTTTTGAAATGCTTAACCTATAATCTGGCAGATGACTGTGTCTGTAAGACCATCTCATCTCTTTTGAAGCTCTCTCAGGACCTAAAAGAACCGAACATGTGCTCCTCTGATCATAGAGAGAGATGATGTTTCCTTTGCTGCTGTTCCATCCTATGAGCTAAAACAATGGTAAAGCCTCAGTCATTTGTAAACCAGGCTACAATAACTCTTTATCTAACTCCCTTGCCCTGTACAACTTCCTGTGACATATACATGAACATAAATACCACATTTGTGGGTAAAAGGTGTGCCAAGTAAAAGCTTGTCTCAAAATCAAACTCCTATGTTCAGTGTGTTTCAACTATTTTACATTTTCCTTTCCAATAAAATACCGACTTTTACCTGAAAATAATAATGTAAAATAGAGTAGATAGAGCACTTAATCTGACAGCTTCGTTTAAATAGGACAGTATTTCTTCAAATATTTTTTTTTCTAAAAATATGGGATTGCTCTTTCATCATTTTGCTGGTTTTGTCAAATTGTCATTTCTTCCAGAACTTCATCTATGAAGACCACTTAGGTTACATTAACAGTTGCAGTTTGAAAATGCATTTTGAAACTGCATGCAGCATGTAAACTCTTTTCTCCATAAATAAAATATATCATGTTTCAAACACGCCAAATAAGTCACTTGAGCAAGATTATTCCAGAATGTTATAACTTTCAAAAAAAAACCCAGATAATGCCGGTATTGTTCTGGTAGAGTTGCATCGGCATTTTTTGTTACTTCACATTGAATTGATATGTCATGTAAATGAAAGAAATGATAAAAAGACATATACCTAGGTGTCTAGACATGCTGTTGTTTATATCTCATCACTAAAAGCAGTACCCTCGGGGGTCAATGACACACTTGCTGGGACAATTTCTTAAGTTTTATCAAGTGTACTGACTTTAGAGTAGCTACTTAATTTTACATTACACTGTAAAAAAAGATGATCAGATCTTGATGCAGTGAAACATCTGTGATAGTGACACTGGATCAACATCTGATACTCTTTCAAAAGAGAAAGTAGAACCAAGTCTTAAGATCACAGGAGGAGGTGTCTTTGTAGCATATCTTGACAGCATCCCGCTCCATGATATGTTCATCAATATGACAATCACTCCTATGAAACAAAAACAACCATAAAAAAACATATATGAATTCTTGAAAATTTAAATATATCATGCGCTCTCTTTGTTTGTAACAATTATTGTCTTTCATGGCTCTGTAGTTGAGTTTTTCTACTAATAACCTTTAGACATCAGCACATTCATGCAGAAAGCATAGAGTGTTAAAGATTATAGTGTAAAAGCTTTTAATGTAAAATATAATTTTCCTGGGAAAACCAAAATTGTGCTAATCAAGGCAGAGCAATATGCTGCTTTTTTAATTGCTCTAGACTATTTTATGTCAATTAACTTCAACTTTGACTATGTGTGATCACTAAGAAGGAATTGATTTTATAGTGTCCTGCACTAAAGTTCAGCAGTTATGTAATTCTTTTGTAAACTGTATTAAAATATAGAAGGTGAACTGAAACCAGAGTAGAAGTCAGGCAGTGATTTATCCAGCAGGTTAAGATGAAGACAATGTAAGCCAGTCACCCTGTATGCCATGCCCCTGCAAAGATCCTCTTTGGACTTTTGCCTTGCTGAGTTGATTTTTTTTTTTCCCTCCAGACTCCTTCAGGTCAGAAACGAGACAGCATCAATCCAGTTTTGCACTAGAAGAAAATTACCGTGTTTATTCTCTTTGAGACACATTATATTTCATAAGGTACAAGGAAGTAGGCACTATTCTTGCCTGTATAAAAATCAACTTCTGAACATAGTAGGAAGGACACTGATTACTCTTTTTATACTCCTATAACTTTCTATACATTAAGTGAAGACTCTCCCTCCTACCTGCACTGCTATAACTGCACTACCTAAAAGAAATTGATTTGATTTCATTATGTGAAGCTGTTATTGCAAGAGACCTTTTGAATTTCTTTCAAGGAGTACTACAAAAATAACATACTGGACATAAAACGGTTTATTCTGTGGTTTCTATAAACATTCATTTTGTAATTTAATTTGAATAAATAGCGTACTGATATTACAAATGAAATAGTTTATGTAATTCTTGTGGTAATAGTTGGCCATAACTTTCTCTGCCTTATTATCAATACAAGTCCTCATTATTCATAGTATCTCTTCAGTTTCTACCTCCTCCTCCTACATGCTTAGAGTAACTTTAACTTCAGAACAAATTGCAGAGAATTTCTATAGCTAGTTCTAACTTGCCATGCTCATAAAGCTTCTGTTTGAATTTTAACTGAACGTAAGATCTATACTATCAACTGGGTTTTCTTCTGTGTATTTAGGACTAATTCAAACCCCAGTGATGTGAACAGGGCATTCCTTAATGACTTCCCACTGAGGTGGATTGAGCTCTTAGGCAGTCCTTCTAACTGGTTTTCTAACATCTAGTGCATCAATGATGGCAAACTAAACCATATCTCAGTTATTAACTATGTCAATACCACAGAGTAGGAGTAATGGCAAATCTATCACTGAAAAGGGAGGAGATAATAATTATAGCCCATGATTTCCCATTCCATAATGAAAAAAAAAAAAAAAAAGAAAAAAAAGCGCAAGCAATTCTGTGTTAAAATTGTTGAAGAAGCTAGTGTTATTCATTCCCTATTTTTCTATGAAATTCTATAAAGAAAATTAGTAGTCAGGCTAATAGATATACTGAAGTTATCAAAGTACAAAGCCATGAGTCTTTATATTATCCATCTTTAAGCCCTTTTCTGAATTCTAGACCCTCTAAACATGAAATCCCATAATATTCTCTTATTTAATATAATAGAAACTTTCTGTAATCCTAATAATTCCTGTCAATACTGATGTTCTTGATGAGAATGAAAGAGAAAGGGATGAATAAGGTTCTTAATGAAATTACTGTGTCACTTCCACACTCACTGCTCAAACTTTGTCTTGCAGATAGCCAGAAAATTATTCCCATTTAATCACAAGAGCAGAATGCAGTGAAAGATACATAGCTGAAAAAAAGGAAAAAGCAACGAGTAGAGCAATATGTTGGTTGTTGATTTTAGCAGTGAACAAATGTGAATTCCCTCAGTACATTCAACTAGAAAAATTCAAATCTAAAAGTCAACACTGTGGGTCACACGTCTTAAGGAACATAAAATAAAAGACTGTGTGAAGAAACTAGTGTACTTGCTGCTTGTTTCAGACAATAGTGATAAAGTTTCAATGATCTTTGTGTTCATTAAAGAGGTGTATTTGAAGTGCAGTCTGATAACAGAATTCAATCCTTATGTTATGCATTTGCAAGGCCATTACCAGGAATGAAAATGAGCTTCTAAAGCTTAGCCTATGGAAGCAGTGATGATTCAGTTCAGATTTAGGAAGGCAAACAAAGCAGTTCTATGAACCACTCCTAAATACCTAGAAGTGTGGACTGCATTGTTACCTCTTCCTGAAGAGAGTGTTGAGCATTTGGAACACAAGCAAGGTCTCTGAGACCAATTCTGAGTAAAACCCAAATTTTTAGTATATGCTTGACTTTTCTAATTACTGAATTTGGAATATTTTTATTGGGTAGAAGTGTAGCTGTATAAAAGAGCTAGCCAAGAACATATTCGCACCTTTGCAAAGCAAGACAAAACACAAGAGATTGTAAGAAAAGGAACAATTTTTGCATATGTACCTTAAATGAGAGTTTGTTTTTTGTTTTGTTTTGTTTTGTTTTGTTTTGTTTTTTTTGATGCATGCAAGGAAATTCACAAAATACAGGGCTTTCTGAAATAAGTCGACACATCTAACCAACAAAACTTTCCTGCTATTACAGTTGTTTTTGTGAACATTTGAATATTTATGGATTACTTGCAAATCATCAACTCTGTAACATAATTTTAAAATTATGATTATCAGAGGTGTATGTCCAAGCAAAGACATATGCCAAGGGAAAAAAACATAATCAATTAGACAAAATATTGAATGAAAACATTCTTTAAAAAAGACCATCAATTATTTAATTTCAGTTTGCCTGAAATATATCCTCTAAATTTTATCTTGTGTTCAATTTGCATTTCAGGCTTTAAAATATAATAAACTGTCATGGAGAGAGCTATAGATTCTTAAGAGACTTTTTTTTTCCAAAACTGGTGACAATAAGTAGCAAAACTCTGATGCTATCCATTGTCTGGTATGCATTGAGAACTGAATACAGTGGGAATTAGAGAATAATTTCAGTTGCAAAAGAACTTTAAAATCATCAAGTCCAACCATAAACCTAACAATGCCAAATTCACCACCAAAACATGACCCAAAGAACCACATCTACATGTCTTTTAAATATCTCCAGAGATGGTGACTCCATGACTTCCCTAAGCATCCTGATCCTGTGCTTTACAAGCCTTTCCATGAAGAAATTTTTTCCTAACAGCCAAACAAACTCTCCCCTGATGCAACTTGAGGCCATTTCCTCTCATCCTATCACTTGTTACTTGGGAAAAGAGACCAAAACTTATCTCACTAGACCCTCCTTTCAGGTAGTTGTAAAGAGTGACAAGGTCCCTGCTGACCCTCCTTTTCCCATACTAAAACCCCACAGTTCCCTCAGCTGCTCCTCATAACTTTTCTGCTCCAGACCTTCACCAGCTTTTTCACCCTTCTTTGAAGACACTCCAGAACCTCAGAGTCTTATAATGAGAGGCCCAGAATCCGTTCTTGAGGTACACATTACTTGAGGTACAATCTCACCAGTGCCAAGTGCAGAGGAACAGTCACTTCTCTGGTCCTGTTGGTCATACTATGTCTGATAAAGGCCAGGATGCCATTGGCTACCTTGGTCACCTGGGCACACTGCTGGCTTGTGTTAAGCCAGCTGTTGACGAACACCTCCAGCTCCTTTTCTGCTGGGCAGCTTCCTATCGACTCTTCGCTAAGCCTGTAGCACTGCATGGGGTTGTTGTAACCCACATGTAGGACCCAGCACCCTCATACAGTTGGCCTTGGACCATCGATCCAGCCTGTCTAGATCCCTCTGCTACCTTCCAGCAGATCAACACTCCTGCCTAACTTAGTGTCACCTGCAAACTGACTGAGAGTGCACTCAGTTTCCCTGTCCAGGGTATTGAGTAAGATGTTAAATAGAACGACAAAACTAAGCACTTGGGAACATCACTTGAGGCTGGCCACCAGCTGGATGTAATACTTTTAAACATCATATTTCAGGCTCAGACATCCAGCCAGTTTTCTACCCAGCAATTAGTGGACCTATCCAAGTCGTCAGCAGCCAGCTTTTCCAGGAGAATGCTGTGAGAAACAGTGTCAAAGGATTTACTAAAGTCTAGGTAGACAACATCCAGAGCCTTTCCCTCATCCACTAAGTGGGTTGAATTGCCATTCGAGGAAATCAAGTTGGTTAAGCAGAACCTGACTTTCCTAAACCTATGCTGGCTGGGACTGAATATGTGGTTGTTCTGCATATGGCATGTGATGACACTCAAGATGATCCGCTCCCTAACATTTCCCAGCATTTAGGTCAGACTGACAGACCTGGATTTCCTCATATTCTCCCTCCAAACTTTCTTATAGATGGGCATCACACTGGCCAATTTCCAGTCCATTGGGACGTCCTGAGTTAGCCAAAACTGATGGTAAATGATGGAAATTGTCTTGGTGAGCATTTCCACCAACTCCTTGAGTACCTTTGGATGGATTTCACCTGGCCCCATAGATTTGTGTTTGTCCAAGTGGTATAGCAGGTCACTGACCATTTCCCATTGGACTTCATTCTGCTTCCTGTCCCCATCTTCCAGCTCAGTGGTCTGAGTATCCTGAGGACAACTTTTCTTACTGTTAAAGACTGAGGCAAAGAAGTACCATTAAGTACCTCAGCCTATTCTACATCCTTTTTCACTGTGTTCTCTCCTTCGTGTCTGTGATTACACACCTATCTGGAACAGTTGAAAGTACTCTTGGATGTTTTTGCCTGCCTCTACTTCTGCAGACCAGAACAGGAACTTAATTTTTATCTTTCAATACTGCTAAATCCTCCAATAACTCAACTAAAAGAGGATGGTAAAGTAATTCACCTTATGAACTACTGGGGCACTAGAAAGATTAAGTTATTTAATCTAGGAGTTGTTGCTGGCAGTGAACTTTTCACTCCAAAGTTATTTCATTTTGATATGTTTTATTAGAATTCTGTTTTAATTGTCCAGTGAAATAAACATGATGAGATTTCTGTCATTAACTCCAGAGGTACTATACAAATGAATACAATTTGAAGATTAACTTCAAATACAGCAGTTTATATCTCTATGTCACTACAATTCTAGATTGGGAAAGTTGCTGGAGTGTTGTACAGATGTGTGGAATTGGATGGGGAAAGCTGATTGGCCTGGGGAAGAGAAAAAAGTAGCATTTGAAATTACTTTGAGACCATGATGTTAATTTATTTGTGGATACATCTTTTTTAAGGTTATCAGAGATAAAGTTTATATAACTTCCTAAATATGTATTATAATATCCAAATGGGATATGTTTGTTAAGGTTTGAAAGTTTTTTTTTTCAGTTAAGCTATGGAGTCCTTCCAGTAACTACATACTACTGCTTGCTTGTCCCTCACATGTTAAGACTCATGTAAATAAGTCCTTATCTTGTATTGCATAAGCTTAGATAGCAGCTATATATGATTCACTTAGAAAAGTCCTATGACAATCTTATATTTTAACACTTTTGTACATTCTGGAAAATATCTATGGTAAAAAAAATGTGATAATAATTTACCAAGTAGCATCTCTGATACAAATTCTTAACTCCACTATTCAGTTTTCTCCGTCCATACTCCGCAATATGCTTTTAAATTACTTAGTCCAAACAGATGTCTCAAAGAAATTTCTCTTATTACTTGCATTCAAGTTTTAATGTCAAGCTCAGTATAAAATTTCAAAAACTATTTTTACATTAAGAAATCAGTGGTGCAACGTGTTGCCTGCCTTAAAAATACTCTCTTTTAACCAAGTTAAAAAAGGCACCCCCAATACAATATTTCTCTTTCTCATCTTGCTTATTATGATTTTGGTGGAATAGATGTTTGGAATAAATTAAATAAATAAGTAAGTAAGTTAGTAAAGGAGTTTATCATCATCATCACTGCTAGGCTTCACAAACAAAGATATAAGAAGGGCTCTACCCACGCTTGCTGCAAACACGCTGATGGCTAAAATAGCCGATGCAGGACAGGCAAGTCCAGTTGACAAAATGCGCAGTGGAAAGACTCTTTAGGCAATATTGGTGAGGCACGGTTCTTTCTGTGCTGTCTTTTCTCCTCAAGACTGATTCTACGTGCACTCTCAAAGGAGGGAGCAGTGTTATGGATGGTGTGTCTCCATGTCCCTTGATTGGAGGCCAGAATGAACCACTGATGATAGTCAATATGACCAACACCGAGGTATTGTTTCAGGGAGTCCTTGTATCTCCTCTTTGGGGCTCCTCTGCTGTGGCAGCTGGTGGTGAGTTCACCATAGAGCACAATCTTAGGGAGGCGGTGATCCTCCATCCTGGAGACGTGCCCTGCCCAGCGCAGCTGTGTCCTCAGCAGCATGGCCTCAATACTGGTGACCCCTGCCTGCTCAAGGACGGTAACATTAGTCACGCACTCGGTCCAGAGGATGTTTAGCATTCTACGGAGGCAGCGCTGATGGAAGTATTTGAGGAGTCACAGGTGATGGTGGTAGATGACCCATGATTCAGAGACACATAAAAGAGTAGACAGTATAAGGGCTCTTATACACTAATCTTTGTACATTTCTTCAGGTGTTTATTGCACCAGACTTTTTTATGGAGTTTTCCGAAGGCTCTGTATGCCTTTGCTAACCTGTTGTCTATAAGTAAAGAAGTTTATATATAAGAAGCAAATGCATGTTTGTGTGAAATCCATGTGTTAACTGCCTTTATAAGGTGCCTTTTGCCACATGCTCATTAATTCTTAAATTCTTAAATTTCTTAATTTCTTAAATTCTGCTAAGACTTCAGCTTAAATTGCAGATCTCCAAGTGTTTGGCAATTTATATATACACAGCATAGAGTGTATATCTGCATGTATGTTAAGACGATTTCTCTCTGCCTTCTTCCCCACTGAGATATTGAGAGTGATGCAATGTACTCGAATGAAATAATCCAGTTTCCCAGGTGGTTGCCTCACTTTTCCATCCCTCATTGGACTAAAAATATCATCCCTTGAAGGATTATGCATCTGCGTCTGTTACTGGTTAGATTTTGCTGGCCTCATGCCAGATACAATAGGAAAACTATATAGTCATTCTTTCTGGAAATAAGGCAGAAAAAATGGGAGGTGAGTATATTTTTTAGAACTTTTTATACTTCTTGAGATGCCTCTCTGTTTCAGACTGGCTAACTGTGGAGTGTATACAAGATTTCACTAGATCTTTGCTTAAAATAATCCATACAAGTTACTCATGGCTTTACACAGAACCTTGGGGAGCACAAGAGAATAGCTGAAACCTGTTTTAGAAACTAAAAGTTACATTTGTGAAATAGATGGTTTGGACATTCAATAATGTGAAACCTTGAATGAAAGATTAACAAAATGGCTTAATGACAACTATGGATTATCATATTCCAAATGGATCTCTTTTATGGTGTGGTGGTTTGACCCACCATTTAGCATTCAGGGGGGCAGGTTCAATAAAGGTGACGGAAAAACTGAATAGAATGGTCAGCAGGAGAACAGTTTATTACAAGGGAATTAAATTAGAGGGGTTGGGTAACCAACAGGAGACCCCAGAATTACATTGAGGGACCCCCAACACGCAAGGAAAAAAAAACACAAAAAGGGAAAAAAAAACAAAACAAGGAAGGGAACTGTTCCTTTCAGCCAGATGACTAGTTGAAAGAAACTGGGAGGAAGGGTAGNTGACTAGTTGAAAGAAACTGAGAGGAAGGGTAGGAAAGGGTGTCTTTTCTCTCTCTCTTTGGAAGCACTTCTGGCCCTTTAGTCTCTGCAAAACACAAACACAGCTGAAAACCAGCTCCCTCCCTCCCTTTTCCAAAGGGATGCTTGCTAAAATGGCTCCCAGGTTGAGAGGAATGGGTGGAATCCCGCCGGGGGCCTGCAGGCGCTGGACACCGGGGCTGTGATCCTTCTCTCAGCAGCGACGGCCGAAAAAGAGGGACCGGGGTAGGGCCGTGCTTTGACTTTTAAGCCTTCTTGTCTCTTGTGAATATTGTCGTCTTCTTCCTGGCCAAGCCGGCTTCCCATGCGTCCAGCCAGTCGGGCCCCGCCTCAGTTTCCGGTGTTTTCTCAATGAAGAACTCACGAGTTCAGTCGTTAGGCACCGTCTTTGTTCTCATGGCTGCAGCACCTCAGAGATGCCACAGCGCCAAGGCGGTGTGAGGGCTAGCTCTATTGCTGTCCGTCAGCAGCCGTGGTGCTGAGATTCCCGGCCACGCTGGCCCGGGGCAGTTTGCCGGTGCCTGTGCTCCGGGGTGAAGGTGAGGAACCGCTGCCTCCCGGCCCAGCGTGGTGGGAGGGTGGCCCCCGGGAAACGAGGAGCTGTTGCTGCCCGACCCCGGCCCCAGGGACACCGGGACCGGCAAAGGTCCCGCTCTGTCCCGGCCCCCAATCCCAGCTTCCTTCCCCAAATCCCGGGAGAGCAGTTGAAACAAGGGTCCACTTCCTGCCCCCCCGTCCTGCCCGGGGGCGACCCCCTGCTCTGCCTGGGATAGGGCTGCCTTCATCTCAGCTTTCCCCCCTCCCCCTGCTTCAGGGAAACAGGAAAAAATGTGAGAAAAATTGAATTTTACCTCAGGTAAGTGGGGTTTCTCTCTTACACTCCCCTTCAAAAGCTTTGTTTTTCAAACGGCTACATATGGGTACATTTTTACAAGTGCAGATTCTTGTCCTTTACCTACCGGTATATGTCTTCAGTTTTGGGAGATGCCTTGGTATTTTCTCTTCAGAGGAAAAAAAACAACTTCTCTATGTATCTGTCTGTACATTCTTTTTATTTGTGGAAACAGGCAATGCCATTACAGTTATGCATCTCAAAAACCAATCTGATCTCTATGGAGTGAGATTGATGTAAGTGATTTAGGGAAATGATTACCAGTAAAAGATGAAGCAAGCGAAATATAGTCCACTGGACATAAAAATGACTGAAACTCATTTTCAAATGGGGATCAGAGTGTCATAAGTTTTTCTCTGAGTAGGTCTCAGGTCTCACCTTGTATGGTGTGTTTTAGTTGTGTAATGCATTTAAATGATTTTTCTTGATGCTTCTTTTCTTTGAATAAACATGTTTATTGAGCTTAGTATGAGGTTTCTGTGAGGTTAGGAGGTAAGGCAAACATTGAAGATTCACAAGGAAAATAAGTTTACTTACCTGTATTTAATAAACAAGAGCAATGATTTATTGCATCAGACCTAAGCAATGGCTGTAAGGACTTTTTTAATGATAAGGATTCAATGCAAAATCATGCTTCTGGCATTCAGAGTTTCTCTCTGTCCTGGTTTGCTTTTGTGAGATCACTCAATATCATTACGGCTCTTCTTCTTCTCACTGGGACCCAGTACTCTGGTAACTTATTCTTGACTAATATTCTGATATTCTTCTATATCAAAAATTCTCATTTTACACAGGCAGTCCTGGAATATGAAGTGAAACCTTCAAATACGTTGACTCCACAGCCACACATGTGTGCTGCAAAATTACACATTAGTTCACACTGATTAAAATTGGTCTCATCTAAACAAATGAATGGTCTGATCTCTCATCCATATGCATGGATAATTCTCATTAATTCTAATAGGGGGTATGTGCATACATCGATGGGAGAACGAACCACTGAGGCTGATGGTTCAATACCAGTTTGGTCTATTTCTGCAAAAACAAATCATTCAGTGTTAAGTATTTCAATAATTTAGAGAAAGATCAAAAGGGAGAAAGGTCAATAATGTACCTTTTCTTGAACCTTACTGTGGTAAATATATCAATAAACAATATATCTCTTGTAAGTTGAGAGCCAAGTAGTACTTTTCACCTGCTACTTGCTTTTTGTAGTGTCTGCCAACAAATTTTAGATTTATATGCCTGTGTTTTCAGAGAGAAATAAAGAACAAAAATCAATAAAGCTACAAAATTTCATGCTCCCAAAGCAGTGAAACACAGATGTGTTTTAAGTCTCCTAATGCCAGTTTCATAATTTTAAAAACTATAAATACCATTTACTATATTTGAGCATGTTCTTGTGCTACATACAACACATCAGCTACAATGTCATCTAAAGAACTCCTTGATTTCCTGTTCAGTTAAATGTTCTCAGAACATATTCAATCAAAACATTTTGTATAAAACTGTAAAAATAATGTCACGCACATGTTATAAGATAGTAGGAGCTTAATTAGCATTCTTAACAGCCTGAGCTACACAAGGGTAGATGAAGTGCACATTAGAAGGACTGATGCCTCTGGGGAATTTGCTGTCTAGGTACAAGGGCTTGAAAACAACCCCCACTGGGAGAGACTGGTCCAGATTATTTTATTTGTAAGAAATTCTAAGTAAAAATTGATTGACTCATGATTACTGAAACACAACAATCATGGATTTGTGTCAATACTCATACCTTTGGCTGCCCTTTTAAAGCTCAGGATCTGCTCTGGGCTGGACATTCCTTGATGGAAAACTGCAAAAAATTACCTCGTGCATCTCTTTTCTTCTCCTTGGCACAATTTGAAGGGTTGCTGTCTGTGCTACTGGCTACCTAAGCCTAGGATTCTAGTGGAAAACTAAGCCATTGGACATGATGGAGGATTACAAAACCGAGTATTTTAGATTAGTTGTCATATGGGTGAGGCAGATGGGAGGGGTAGAACCACACTGCTTGCTGGCATGTAATGTAAAAGGTATATAAGTAGAACAGGACTACTGTGCAAGGATATTCTCCATAAGGGGTAATTGTTTTTGCTCTTTGCTACTTTCTAACATAGCAAATTGATATAAACCACCACTGTTTTTATTGGTGACATCACCTGAGGCCAATTTCTTTTACTTTCTCCGTAGCTGTAGCCATCTGGACATTGTTACCTGGGTTACTGTTACCTCCTGGCTTCCTGCCCCAAATCTCTTACCTGGGCACAAATTTGTTATGCATTCATCTGTGCATCCCTAATTATTAGAGCAGGTCAGGTGTAGTCCCAAGCTTTTTGATAAGCCTCCCCATTACAGTTGTCTGTGCTTGGTTTGTTTTCGTAGCGCATACCAGAGTCATGTAACAGTGCAGGCTGGGTACCAGGCAAATTCAGTCAAGGTCTCAATTACTTCAGTGTTGCTTTCAAATAGATTTTACCCTTTTGCAATTAGCATATTTCGTGAACATACTCTGAACTTGCCAATAAAGGAAGGAAGCCTTTCATGCGTCTCTGATCAGAAAGATGCATAATGAAGTGATACCTCTTCACTTGACTTCTTCCTTGAATTTAGCCCACCTTGTAACTTGAAACAATATAATTTTTTATATATCAGAGTCATCTAGATAATTTTGAAAGATCTGGGATCTTGAGTTCCTAATTAAAGTGAAGAACAGAGTTTGGGTTTTTTGCTCTTACATTAATCTACGAAGACATCAATTCCCATGAATTAACAAAAATAATCATGTGTTTTGAGTGAAAGTGGAGCTTTGAAAGGCTGTTCTGTACAGTCCTTCATGGGCATTCAAGGAGGTCATTGTTGATCCTAATCACTTTAAAAACTGAAGTTAAAATCTTAGTCCAGAAATAGCCAACAATTGTTTTGATAGTGTGTGTGATCCAAAAATAAACCAGTTAGGTTTCTGTAGTAGTTTAGAATGTGTTCTGCCACAGGAAAGACAAAGGAAACATTTCTATCACTTTGATGGGATGTGGATACCATTTAGGAAATTTTTCTTTAGTAAGAAAAAAATAATGCATAAAATTGCAGGCTTTGTAATTTATATCTCCTGCAAATGTATCAGACCTGTTACAGCTTAGAGCAGAGACCTTTGAGGCAATTTAGGTTTATCAAGGGCTAGAATGACCCAGAGAAAGAGGCGTGACAGAGTTTTGTTTTACAAGGTCAACCAGTCCCTGACTTTTGTGGCAGAAGAAGGTTGCCAAAGTAATTAAGGCATAAAAATTAAAACAAGATTAATTACTTAAAATGAAGATGAGACACAAAGTACTTCCATTTGCTTTGTGAATGAGATGTGCTCTGTGCTGCTGAACCTTACACGCAGAACATGCCACTTCCTCTGCACCAAGGACATCTCAGGAGCATTTCACCTAATTAAACATGTTTGCTGGGCTGGTGGGCTGTCAACATCTTCCCTCACTTTCTACTTCAGGTCTGGATTTATGTAGTTCCAACTCTATGCTATCATACTCCTGAAAGCTGCCTATAGCCAGCCTCTGCAGATTTCCATTTATGATTAGAGAAAGGATATCACAAAGCTAATTTAGTCTGGGAATTACAGGGCATAAAAGAATTAAAGCTAAGCAAGACTGTAAACACACATATAAGTTCTTTTCTGATGCTGAAAAAACCCCCAAACCAACAAAAACCCCAAACAAAACAAACCAAAAGAGCATAATGTTTTATTTTTCCCTTTAGATTATATAGTCTTTTTATCTTATTCTAATTCTACTCTCAAACATTTGTCTCTACAATATGGAAACCTGTCTTCTTCCAGGAATTTAAGTAATCCAAAACTACAAACATGTTGTAGATTCTAGGGATATAACTTCCTATCCAAATATTCATATAATTTCTTAAAAAAACTTAATTTAACCTTATCTCTTAAGAAAAATACGCATGCATTATTAATTGACTAAAATAAACCACTGGCAAAAATGTAACTTTTGTCATTTTCCTTTAATAATGAGAATACAAGGACAAACAAAAGCAGAATGAGAGAGGCTCATGTGGGAGATTGTAAATTGATTTTTTTTTTTTTTTGAGATAGAGCATAAGGGTTCTATTTCTGTTAAGTGCTGGCTCATTTGAGTATTTGTGCTGCTACAAGAACATACTGCTAAAGACATGAGTTACAGAATGTTTTGTAGTTATTCTTATGAGTCCATAGTAATGTGAGATGTCATTGAGGAATATGAAAAATTCAAGAGTACATTTATGGTTGGTTTTGTTAAAATGAAGATGGATATGTAGATCAATATGAAAACTTGACAGGATTAATAATTGCTTATACTTTTAAATGAGAGTAAGGCCTTAGAAAGGTAGGAGAGAGGGTTTTCAGATTTTTTTCGACTATTTTTTCCCTGGAGTATAATGTAGGTACTGCTTTAGATTCAATGGAAATTTTATAATTTCCTAATTTTTCACTAATGCTGTAATTACCATTCTGCATATTGACCCATAAATTCCTTCTGGTCACATAGAAGAAGATAAGCTTCAGTCTTCTTACAAGTAGTACAAAAAACATGTTCGTACAAACTTCTTTTGTGGAATTGGATCATTTAGTTAAAATATTTCTGAAGATGTCATTTTTCTTACACTGTAAGCGTGCGTTTTCATCTCAGTTATACTTAGTCAGGCAAAGCAAATTTTTTCATTGATATGGTTAAGGTTAGAATTGTCCATTAGCAGCTAAGTTTCTTACTGCTTCAGTGATTGCAATAGGATGAGCTTTTTAAATTGTAGGGTTATTTTTCATTCAGCATTATTCCTTTTTTGTTTCTTTCTATATTAAAAAATACCCAAAATATAGCATTGAACAGAATAATTTGGCCTGTGATTAGCACACAGTTTAGGACCCAATATATTTTTCTTTTCTTTATTCTGAAAGGTCCTTAATTGTGAGGATGTCATTTTTCATGCCCAGTTCTTTTTAAGTGATACAATTTGGACTGCCTACATTTTAGTACTTAAGAATTTATAAATGAGGTACTTAAAGATTTTTGTGCCATTCGAAAAAGATGGACAGGACAATTTTTTGCACACTGGAATGTTATACTAAGTTTTAAAGGCAATTTGAAGTCTTTAGACAAAGTTCAAAGCTATATTAGGTTATAACGAATGTGAATTTTTGAAAGCAGTAATACAGAATCTTCACAATAACATAATGGGGAAGGAAACCAGTCTTATAATTGACTCTTTGATTCAAATGGCTAATTCTGGATTTAACTTACTTAGAGGAGTGATCAGAAAAATAGAGCAATCAGAGTCTGAAAATTTCTACTTACATGGGAATTTTCTTCTTCCTAGTTTCAGAAAGAGAGAGGAAAAAAATCATTTTTATTTCTTATCAACTGTTCTGTTGGATTGCTTTGGTTTCTGAGAGGAAGTGAAAAAATACAATTTAGTTTTTTATTTTCTTGGTGTTTTTTTTGATTTAATAGATTTGGTGACTTATTTAAAATGATGTATCATGAATAAGTGTTTTCGATTACTCAAAGATATTGACTAAAGCAGGTTTAATATTAAAGAGAGAGAGTGATAAGGTTCATTGGCAAGGTTTGTTCTGTTACATAGTAGATGGTTAAAGCACATAGAGAAAAATCAGACTGAAATAAAAAGTCAACCGAAAGTATTCTACAAAGAGGCTGGGGATGGAAAAAGGATAAGAGTAGGAAAAGATAAAGAATAAAAAGGAATAAGAGAGACTTTTCTGTAAACTTCCTTGCCAAATTTAGCCCCAGACTAGACCAATGGTTCAGGCCTGAAAGTTTTAACAGCACTTAAACTTAACAGCAGTCAGTTGGTAGTTGAATTTAAAAAAAAAAAAATAAATTAAAAAGATTCTATAGAATTTACTGTAGCACAACAGTAACTCCCTTGGGGGCCTGACTTACTTAGGAATCTAATGTACTTTAGAATTGAGAGCAACATGAATAGTACATTTGCTATGGTGTATTCACACTCACATGCACAGAGACCTAAAGGATTATGTAAAAGGTGAAATGTACCTGTGAAAGATTCCCCTTGAGTTCTCTGAAGTACTCCTGTTGAATGTTTCTGCATCTTCTCAACAGGAGGATTGAGCCTTGAGGACTGGGGTTATCAGCCCAGGCTCCGTCAGCAGCAGTCTTCTAAATATAGCAAACTTGAGTGTTCTCTGGCTCTGAGAGATGTCCCACTTAGTGGGAGACTGCTGTTCACAGCCCACTCTGGTCCAGGAGAGCTCAAAGGGTCTCGCTCAGTACCACCGTTCATAGGGTGGCAAGTGAGCTGGATTTTATCATAGTTCTTTTCTATCCTGGCCTCAGTTTGGATCAGTAACTTTCTTTGCCAGTTCCGTAACAAAGGTGTTGTCCAGTTGTGTTTGGGATCCCTTAGAATGGAATCATCGATTTGGTGACGTCAGGGATCACGACCCTCTGAAACCACAACTGCCAACAGAACATACTGGCCTTGTGTGCATGGTGCTGATCCAGAGGATTCAGGAAAGAAAGACAGTCTATGTACAAGCTGTACAAGGGCCACAATAGAGAAGCTTCTTTATTGCAAATTCATCTTGTTTTATAGTCCAAAGATTGTTTTGGTTAATACAACCAATAGATAAAAGGAAAGGCGGTCATATGTCACTGTCCCAGAGCCACAGGGCAGTCACAAAATGATGTTTACATACCTAAGACATTATATCATAGTCTGGACATGCTGTATTAACAATTTAATATGCTATACAAAAGCATTGTTCCACTTGGGTTGTGATTCAGGCAAGACAAATAAGTTTCTAGGACTGTTCATTAGAAAACAGGAGTTTGTTAGGCAGCACTAGTTCCTGGGAGCAGATACTGTTTCTGATGAGCCCAAGAGGAGCAAACCCCTCTTGAGGAAAGCCCATAGCTTTTCATCAGGGGTGAGGTCTAATGAACAGCTCTGAGGTCATAGTGCAGCCCAAAAAAGGGAGGAGGATGGGAGGAGGAAGAACTGCCACATGACGCTTGAAGATATTTTTTTAATGATTCTTCCTGGGCTAACTTAATTTTTTTTTCTGTGTATGAGAAATCAGGATCATCCTAGTGATATATCAGGCAGCAATGGAGACCAGACATTCGGAAAATAAATTAAAGCAGGCTGCTTTATTCTAAAATAATATTAGGTTGGAAGCAGTGGAAGTCTAGTGATTTTGCTGAATGCTTCATGGAGCTTTCTTGAAGGTCTTGGAATATATGAAATTCTCTAAAAGTTTTGATGCAGGTCTTAGTTGAATGGGTAGCTGGAATTTGCCTGGAATGAGGGCTTTCATTTGTAAACGGAGTGCAACCTTTTGGAAAGGAGGCCACAGAAGCCCTGCGTTGTCACAGATCCAGGTCCAAGACCAGTCTTATGGTCAGGGCAGTCTGCTTTGCAGATCTCATTTTCCCAATCAAGAGACAAAATGGCATTTTCCATTCTTCTGGGGACTTCATGCATAACTGCTTCTCCCACTTTTTTCCCCCTCCTTTTTTTTTACTATAATTATCTATACCTCACTCCTTTTTTTCAAATATGAGGCTTAATTTTGCTTCCTTTTTTTGCTGTATCTTTCCTAAATTTTTTGTGTGTAAAGTATAGGAGCCTTGCTTTAAATACTTCAGAATTGGATATTGCTGCAAAAAACTTTAGTTTCTATGTTTTCTGTTTTATAATTCTGGCTGCCCAGGTGGCTTTTTCAAGATATGCAGATTTCATAGTCTTTATAGAATTTAATATATCATCAGCTATGAGATGAGCAGCAGATTTCATGATGGACTCTATGCTGTGTTCATGATGGACATATGAACATACCTGTGCACTTCTAAAGTTAAAATGTATAGAAATATTAAAACAGCAACACCAATAAAAAACTCTATCAAACAAAGAAACAAAACCTTGTGAGATTTGAATAGGTGGGTGGCCATATGGCTCCCCAGGATGTTCCCAAAGGCAAGGTCTCTGTGGATTTGAAAGAATTAGGAAACTAGGTGATCCCCTTCCTGAAAGCCCCCTCTCTACAGGTCTGGTATATCCTAATCAACTGCTGCTGCACTGCAATCACATGGGTCTGCCTTGTCCCTTATAGGAGCAAAGCTGTGGCAGGCTTGTGCTTCTGGATCAGCATCCTGCTCCTCCAGTGCACCCCACTATACCAGGTTTGAGGCTGGCTCAGATCAATAGGACTGCTCTCGTACTTGAAGTTAGGGCTTTGACAGAAGCACATTACCGAATCAGAGACTTAGCATGCTCATTGGTGTCTGTTCATCATAACTCCATTTGACAAAGCTTTCTCTGTAACAGTTGGGTTGTTAATTCTTTATCGTAGTTCTGTACCAATGTTGCAGATATTTCTTATATCTTATTTCAGTGAGAGAAGTACGTGTCTGAAGCATAATATTAACAATGGCCAGTTTGTTGGGACATAGATGTCATAGATCAAAGCTAAGTTTTCACTGTAAATCTAAGGGAAATTAAATATTCAATGACTTATAGTTCTATTTTCAACTCCAAATAGTCAAGCAGGATTTCGAATTAAACTGTTCCAGCATTCATGCAGTCAAATGATTGCATATGCAAGAGAACATATTTAATTCCTAGAAAAGTTTTGTTGTTTTGTGGTTTTGGTTTTCAATTCATTTAGATATTAGACTTATAACTCAAAGGGCTTTTATTTTGTTTTACAGTGAATCAACAGAAAAAGCTAAAGGCAAAGTCTTTTTCACCATCAAAACTTAGTAACACGGAAAGGTGGGGAATTTGAAAAGTACATTCTGTTACAGATAAATAAATCCCAGTTTCCTGAGCATTGGTATCTAATGAGCCTTTCAACGTATGCAGGAAAATTAAAGCATCATGAAAATATCAAGTTAACATTAGGTATGAAACATATAATTACAGATGGGACTGAGATTTGTATGACACAAGAATGAACAAAGAAAATCAGCTGTTAAAAATCAACACCATAGAGCAGAAAAAAATATCAAAGTATCAAAATGCTTTTGCACTCCATTTTTTCAGGATAAGGCTGTTGTAATATGTATGATTTGAAGGGGAATAGGGGGTCTGATGAGTTTCAAAAATTTTATTGATGCTAAGGAGATTATTTTGAATTCTTAATACTAATTTCCCTTTTGTTCTGTTGGTTAGCGTTGCATGACTTGTTTTGTATGTTTGCTGTCTCTGATAAATATTGTTTGCTCTTTCTGGGAAGTTTCCTTTAGGATATGTTGAAGAGTGGGTGTTCCACTAGGGCAGCATTTACTTATGGGAAAAATGTTATTAGCACTTTTCTTATCAGTAATGACAGCCTTGGTACAGAAATGTGTGTCAGATGCAATCCAGAGATCCAAGGCTCTGAGAGGAATGAATGACAGTTGACTTTAGGTTTTAAGACTGGCTAGACAGTTCTCTACAGTACTTCTGAGAGTATACAGCCAGAAAGAGCAGAAGTGATGACATGAACCGAAGTGAAGACTAATTAAAAGCCACTATTGTCAACAATTCAACTCTATCAGGCCATTTTCTCGAATTTTTTTGAAGTTAATGGTCCCACCTGAGTGAAGCTAACCATTAGGCTACTTATGGTAGGGTTTTTTTCATTTTCATTAACCTCAAATTATTTACATGATATAATGGTACATAAACCACATATATATATGCCATTAAATATATACAAAACTAAAATGAAAGTTTAGGTTGCAGTTTCGGTGAACTAGAAAGCATTACAAAATAAGGTTTCTCATAGATGCGAAGCAGAGCAGTTAGAGTGCAAAAGATCTAGGATTCTTTGAATTGCTCTGAATATGCCCTCCACCCTCTGCCACTCCAAAATGCAGTGAGGTTGATGGAAACTTACTTTATTTCAAGAGCTGAAAGTAAATCTTTGAAACTTCTTGTAGAAGAGATGAAACAAATTGTGCCTAAATTTTTATTCCCTTCTTAGGCATTAAAATGTTCAGTTCCTTAGTTGTGCTCTATTTAATTTATCAAGAAATGGAGTGTGTTGAGAGAATATCAAAAGACATTAGCACTCCTTTCTGAGATAAGTGAAATGAGACACGATTCTGGAAATGACAACTAAGTAAAAAAAATAAAAATCCGGGAAGGTGTTGATTTTCATTTCACTGATGTTTTCTGACATTTTGTAAGATAAACAGATTCACAAACATTTAAAATAAGTATTTAAATAATTCTCATATTTCTTTTAATCTGAGGTCAATTTCCATCACACAGCCAGGGTCCAAAGTGTAGAAGGTTTGAGATGCATATCACTGTGAACATTAAGAACACAGTAATGTAATGGTGTCTGAAAGAAGTGCTACTCAATTTTAATGCTATAAGTTCTGTTTCTGTCCTTCTCATTTCTTTTCGGTGTCTCCTTTTTGTTCTAGTCACTTTGGAGGGAAATTCAGGTCTTAAGGAGGTATGCAGCTTAAAGAGGATAAGAGTTTTACACACTGTATTAGCTAGTTGCTGCATATGTAATTAACTAAAAATTAGCTACCTACCATGACTGAATGATATCAGAAGTGGGCAGCTAGAGTTTTATCTTTGTAATCTTGTTAACAACCATGCTGTATATGCATACATGCTTTCGTTTAACATTTCTCTGTCAAGAAGATCTGTCAATAAGAATATTTGTTAGAACCTTATATTCTTTCTGAGCATAAGAAGTAATAGTGAGAACTGAGCTTCTGCTCTATACCAGTTGTCAGCAAAGCTATCTCTTTGTATGGGCATAGTTCAGAATTTATAGCCTAAAGCCATTGTTTTTTACTTAGTAATTGTTTGACCTTCAAAATAGTTTAAAATCTCTGGGAAAACATATAGACAGCTTGCTAGCAGCTTCTGACATTAGCATTCTTTTTCACATACTGGATTTAATGTCCTCGCCACTTATACTCTGCAAAATAAAAATCATAGCATAATTTTTTTTTTCAACCAATGGATTCTGAAGTGTTTCTGCTTTATGATTACCTTGCTTTCTTGTTAGTATTTCTCTACATTACCATATATAATAGCGTAATGGGTTAGGGTTAGGACTGTAATGGTTTAACCTTGGCTGGCTGCCAGGTGCCCGCAGTCACTCTAACCCCCTCTTCCCTCCCCACAAGCCTGGCAGAGGAAAAGAATGTGATGGTAAACAGTGGGTTCAGATAAGGCAGTTTACTAAATGCAAAAGCCAAAGTAAAGCGCGCACAAAAGCGAAGCACTAATCTAATCTCTACTTCCCATCCGCGGCGATGACCAGCCACATCCAAAGAAGTAGGGCTTCAACACATGTAGTGGTTCTCTTGGTGAGCCACCATGGGAGACTGTGGATGCACCCCCGCCCCCCCTTCCTGCTTCTCCTTAGCTTTATACCTGAGCTGACGTCATATGGTATGAAATATTCCTTTGGTCAGTTTGGGTCAGCTGGCTTACTTGTGTCCCCTTCCAGAATCTTGCCCTCCGTTGGGGAAGGGTCACTACACTCCCGATGCTGTGCTCAGCAGCAGTCAAAACACTGGTGTGTTATCAGCACCGTTCCACCCACCGATGCACAGCACAGCACTGTGAGGGCTGCTATATGGGGAAATGGACTCCATCTCAGACAGACCCAACATAAATAGGAAGCACTATAGATTTATTAAGGCAACAAATAAAAGCAATAATGTCCCCTCTACAGACACACATGTCCAACAAGCATAGTCTGTGGCCCTTAGTGGCCTCTTGGACGTGAGCAGTGTTGACTTCATTGTCATGGTGGTCTGCTCCTTATGGCTTTTTCTTCAGTATCTTTTGCCTCCTTGGTGAGCCACGGCAGCAGCATGTCTGTCATAGAGCAGTTTCCGATTTGATTGTGCAATAGCATTGCATATATTTATGTAATGTTATATTGTATATCCACTCACATAAGCAGATACATCACCTGTATATCCATCATGTGAAGGACAGGTTAACCTGATTTTTTTTTATTTTATGAAGTTGTTTTTCTGGTCAAGTCAAATTGGGAACTATTTCCTTGAATATTAGCATAAGAAGATGTGTGGCTTCTGGACCTATATAAAAGGTCTGAGTATGAGGAATTTTGCAGTCAAATCTAACATGAATGACGGCAAAAACATGAAAAAAGAGAAGACATGAAAAATAAAATCCTGAAAGAATAATACAGCTCACCGTTATATAATTCAGTAGCGTATATCAAAGAAATCATGCATCTTCTATTGAAATTTTAGCCTTCTTATTAAATCCATATGCAATTAAATCCAGAGCTGCTGCTTTTTTTTTTTTTTTTTTT
>VXBA01004037.1:669772-713456 GCA_013399895.1 Serilophus lunatus | reverse complement strand
TTTTTTTTTTTTTTTTTAGTGTCACCTTCCTACTAAACAGTTTCAGGCATAGTCTACCTAGTAATAAATCACCTGATTTATGATCTATAACTTTATGGACTGGTTCAAAACTAGGTCACTTTTCATTACATATGATATTCTGTGCATAAGTGAAAGAATAGTGTTTGAGAGAGCTTCTATGTTATGATGCAGACTGCTCAAAACCCATAAAATAGATTCTTAACACAGAGAAATGAGATAAAAAAGGAACACATGGAAATCTGTGCTCTGCTCTATTTGCATCTGACTTTGGACTGGTAACTTTAACTAGAAATTTAAAATAGATTGAAAAGTAGAAAATTCTTATAATCAATTATTCGATTTTTTTTTATTATTGTTGCATCTCAATACACTAATGGGAGCTAGAAATGCTGATGGCTTGAGCTTTTCTGAGGTAGAATAACACTCTTGCCTGAGTTTGCTTTTAAGTGTCCCTTGAGTCAGTCTGACGTGACCAGATCTACTGCAGAACTGGAAAAATGCCATGTTTAGTTTTGTTCTTAGATATATGACTTCAAGGCCCAAGAGGCTGGGGCAGATTAATACCAATTTAAATTAATCCATAAGTGTATAGAAGAGATACAAAAGAATAAGCTAGTCACTGTGACATACTATCTAAACTTGTTAAATATATGTGCCAGAGCATTCTGCTTGGACTTAAAAACATTCCTGTCACTTTTTCCTTGCTTGTTCCTACAGGCTATTTTGCACATAATCTGTTTTTATGCACCTGGCTATGAGATTTGTAATAGTTTTTTTTCAAAAGATTAAAATTCTGCCTAGGAAACCAGCAAATAGAATTCAGATCACTACGAACAAGCCCAAACAAGACATGTAAGGAAGAAGTACAAACAGAGTTCAGTGTTGGAAATAATAAATCCCTAGCATTTAGTCTACAGACATGAGTAAATATAAATCTATCCGAGAAACAAGGTAAGCACTGTAATAGCCTCCTGCTTTCTAAAGGTTAGTGGTGTTTAGAGTTTGGGAAAAGGGGAATACTTTGACAAGCTGAGTTTTGATGAGCTGTAACTGAGGAATATTGCAGCTAAAAAGGGAATAGATATCTGCATAGGGAAGCACTTACTAGTTTCAAATTAGGGACTTCTACATAAGAAATTGGAAAATAGCTACTAAGCAGGTGACAAAGGAGTAATAAGGTAAAATATATAATACATAGTGACAACTTTACCCATTTATTACAGTATTTGAACTATGTGCATAGGTTAATAAAGTGGAGAAAGAGTGAGAGCTTGTAATAAAGTCTCGGTAAAAGACCTGGAATCGTCAAGAGACTATTTTTATTTCATTTTAGGAGGTATGAAGGACTTCAGAGTTCAGAGTCAAAGAAAGACTCCAACTCTATCCATGATTCATGTAACTAGGAGGTTCCCCTTTTCCTGAGGGAAATTGAAATTAAAGGTTTTTTTTAATACTGAGCAGATGACATATATTATGCCTAAGCCCTAAAACCAACCACCAAATCAAAATGATGATGGAATTCTTTCCATACATAGAGAGATAAATAATTAAATAAATGTAATAAAGAATTTTTTTTTCTTGCTAAGAAAGAAGAAAATCTAGGAAACTAGACTTCTAGACTAATGTTTTCATTAAAACAAAAAATAATCTTAGGTTACTTCTTGGGTTGTCTTTGACATCTAGGATATCTGGTGGGAAAGAATATATTTTGATATCATAGAATCATAGAGTGGCTTGGGATAGAAGGGACCTTAAGGATCATCTAGTTCCAACCTCTTTGTCATTGGCAGGAACACCTTCCACTAGACCAGGTTGCTCTGATTCCCATCCAGCCTGGCCTTGAGCACTTCCATGGGTATGTGACACAATAGAGAACATATTGGACATTTAATCTGAGGATGAGAGATGACTAGAGATTCTTACTAGCACTAAGAAAAACTAAAAATTTAGCTCTTCATGAAAAACACATAAAGGGGAAATAGAGAAAAAGATGAAAATTGGAATAATAACTAAGGAAAACAGAGGAAAAAATAGTAAGGAAAATAGTAAATAAAACAAACGTACAAATGAATCTAAAGATATTTAAGTCCACCTGCGGAATATATCCTTTAGCAATGTATAGGTATAACACATCCATGGTCTGGTAAATACAGAAGAAATCACCTTTTCTTTTTGATGCTGAAAAATACATAAAATGTAACCTTCAGGGTTTTAAAAAACTGAAGGAACTTCTATTAGCGAGTCAAACCCTGAAATATTCCTATGGGAAGGAAATATTCAGGTTGTCTGTTGATTCTTCCAAGTATGATATTAGTACACATATTTTGCCTAGTATTTTGCAGTAATAATATCAGAGAGAAGCCTCTGCTTTGGTAATTAAAATATGAACTAAAGCTGAAAAGAAACATTTTCAAATTGAGAAAGGGATTACAACCATGATCCATGAGAATGTTAAATATAGGTATTACGGATTACTAGAATAGATTGTTATTGATCTTTCCACTAGTAGCTTGATGAAAAGGTCTTTCAGTGTGAGATTTTGCACAAATCATAGAGACCACTCTTTAAAACATTTTAGACGTTCATGGAGGAAAGATAGCAGTTTGATTACAGACCTGTCATTCAATATGGTATAGTCCAGTAGCAACTGACCATGAGACACAGCAGGTTGTAAAGTCCTTAGAACTGGGGAATTTATGCACATTCCCTTTCAAAGTTACGCCATATATTGCTTTTGCTATAAAGTAGGATTTTAAATAAAGACAACAGACTTGTGAGTCTGTGTCACTGCAGAAAAACCCATAGTTTTGTAACAGTGCATAGAGGTTACTTAGAAAAAAAAAAGTTTGACCTATTTGTATGAACCTCAGCTGCACAAGGAAACAGAGCAAGCTGTGAAAGCCCATTGTATAGGCCAACAGTGCAAGCTACAGATTACAGAGCCTAAAGTAGTGGTTAGTATATCAAATAATGCCTCTTAGCAATTGTAACACTCTGCTTCCAAAAGAACAGTGACTGTCTTAAATTTGTAAAAAGCATTCCTTGCCACTTGCTGGAAATGTTTTAGTTTTCATTCATGATTCAGAAGAATCACTCTGAAATGAGAATTCATAAAAGACAAGACACAGTTTTTCTTTATCCAATTCACAAGCAGGGAATCATAGAGGTGGAAAAAGAAAACCAGGAAAGAAATGTAGGGTCTTGTAGAATTTTCAGCTACTGTCCTGTACTGTCATATACTGAATTAGCAACATGACAGATTGCAAATAAAACTGAAAAGAACACATTCTAGGACAGCATGAGCAATATGAGTATGCAGTCCATTTGTTGGGCTGTATCTTGTGCTGGTAATGGTAAGTGTGTAGCTAGATGACTCCTAATTAAAAAAAAAAAAAAAAGCTAGCTGGTTCTGTTTTATGACAAATCTGAGTCCTTTTAAATGCTGATGCAAAGCAGACAGGAAAGCAATATTCAAAATGTTAAAAATGTAGGATTTTACTCATCACCTTCTTTGTCTGATAAAATTACACTCTCTCTCTTGCTTGAACCCCAGACCGCAACTAAGCACCACACGGCTGCTCATAACACACTTCCTACTGCAGGATGAGGGGAAGAGAATTAGAAGGGTGAAACCAAGAAAACTCAGACTTTTAGCCGAATAAGTGAAATATAATAATATGTTTAATGAAAAAGAAAATGACAAAGAAATAAAACTCAAGAACAAATAAATGATGCAAATGAAAACCGTTACTCATCACAAACCAATTGATGCCCCTCCAGTCCCTGAGCCCACCGTGGCCCCATGGCTAGCCTTCCCCCTTGTTTATTGTTGAGTATGATGCCATATGGCCTGGAATATCCCTTTGGTCACTTGGGGTCATCTGCTCTGGCTGTGTTCCAACCGCTTATGTAACCGCAGCCTATTTGCTAGTGGGATGCTGTGAGAAGCAAAAAAGGCTTTGACTCTCTGTAATCAGTGCTCAATAGCAGCAAAAACATCCTTATGGTAGCAATGCTGTTTCCAGCACAAACTGAAGATATAGTCCTATGCCAACTACTGTGAAAAAAAACAACTCTACCCCAGCCAAGACCAGCACACACTCCTATATTGTTATGGTCTTTTTCATTTAGTGATATGAGTATGAAAGAGCAATCTTAACATTTCAAGTTTTTATGCAGTGAAATATTGAAAGTCTTGCGTAAAAAAATAAAAATTGACAGTAGCCTTCTGTGGGAGTAATCATCATAATTTACACCCAAAAAAAAAATATAAAAAGTGGCAGTATGCACGACTGAAGGCAAAAGATCCAGGTCGACTTATCAATATACAGGTAGAAGTTTGAGTCATGAGATATTGACAGTGGCTTGGAAAAAGACACTGAAGATCAGTCACCTGAGAATGACTAATTACTATCATATTTTTTCTTAATAATGGTAATGAGATACATATCTGTATAATATTGAAATGTTTGTCAGATATATTTTTTAATATAGAAGAAAATAAGATACAAATTTAGTAATGTTTATTGATTGTGTTTCACAACAAAATGTATTAGTTATTCACCAAAGGAAGAGAGGAGATGGCTTTTATCTCTGACTCAATAAAACATTGTTAAATGGTGAGTCAAGCACAGATATAAAAAACATACATATCTAAGGAAGAAGAAAAGTTCTTATTTAACTCAAAAAGCAGAGTCACTGATTTTCTGTGTGAGTACCAGGGATATTAATTTTCCAGAAACACTGATTCTGCCTGAGTGCATTGAGAGATTTGATGGGGGAGCATGGCTGTGGGAATGTAACATTTCACCAAAAGGTATTGATTTTTGATGAAGACTGTAAAGCAGAAGTTTTTGACAAAATTCCTACCTTGGGTATAACGTTAGACAAAGATTACAAACCCTTCTGCCATCTTCCCTGCAAGAGCTTTGCAACTATACATGCTTTTGAGAGGAGGAAAAAGAACATTTTGGTTTAACCTTTGCTGAATAGACAAGGTTGTCTTGTGAAGACATTTAAAAGTAGTAGAGTTAAAAAGAACAAAAAAAAAATGAAGGGAAGGGGGGGTGGAATATGCATTTTGCCTTAACTTGAATTCAGTTAAAGTGATTTTTAAGTGTGCTGGTAACTGCGTGGCACTAAATTATTATGAACATAAGAATAGGAGGGACCTAATCATTATCTCTCCAACAGTGTTAGGAGCATACATAGAGTGAGTCTCCATCTTCATGGATTAGGCACCATAAAGATCAGAAAAGCAAGTGTGTCTTTAAAATAAATTTGCTTTGGTACCTAAAAATCAGTCGTGGGGGTTTTTTTCCTTCAGTTGTATGTACTTCCTAGGGATTATTATGTTATTGGTACTAAAATACACAGGTCATCTTAAGCACTCTAAAAGTATAGATAGTTTGTTAATTGAATAGGAAAACCAATTTTTGATCAATATATAGAAATCAAATTCAAGACAGTGTTTCCTATCATGAATAAGTAATACTAAAAAAAAAATAAAATAATAGCATCTTTCATCAAACTTCTGTAGGATACAAAAGAGCAACATATATTAAGCAAAACCAGTTAATTGCATGCGATGTTATTAAGATGTAATTTTTATAAACAAGTTTTATAGAGAATAGTTTTCCACTCTGTAGGGAGAAAAGATCAGTAGTATTCATGACACAGTGCACTTGAATAATCAAGTATTTTAATATTTTTTATACAGAGTAATTTGCCTTTGAACACAGCAAAATCTAGAATAGCCACAAATTAGAACTCAACAAATTATTTTGCATTTTCCTTTCTTTTCTTTTTGTGTGTGTGTTACCTACATCTTCCTCCAATGGAAAACTGAACGGAGTATTAGTCATTTTTGCTTCCTCAACTCATTTACTATATTATTTTTAGTGTATGCAAAAGACTATAGTGTGAACTGCAAAGCATGTAGTTTTAGTTATCTTGTGATTGACAGTTTTTTAGATGAAGAATATTTTTACCTTTTTTTTCTCTTCCTTCTTCCCTTCTCTTATATCTTTTACTTGTCTTTTCCCTGGTTGACTCTAATGCTTGGAAAAGACTGTTGCTGGTGTTTCAGCTTCTAAAGAGAAATAGTTTTGTGGAATGAGGGAATATATGCTTTTAAACCGAGAAATAAGCAGGACATCAGTATCATCATGAAATATGAGCCATAGTGACCAAAGGAGCATCATGGTGTTTACCCAGGGCACTGTGTGCTCACATCTCACTGTGCTTTGCAGCTGTTCTGAGTAGAAGATATACTGACTGTCCTAAAATGTGTTATCTGCCGTGACTGTATGCAGAATAGTAGCCATAGGAAATGTTAAGTCTTTATAAGAACTGTTAACAGAATTGCAATTGCACTATATCCTAGAAAAAAATTTCCCCAAATCTTTATTGAATAACTGAAATTTGCAGCACTGACTGTGTGTAACATTTTTTCAAGCTTTCTAGTATAAGAAAAAGAAAACTAAAGTGTCAGATTTTCAGGACAGTAGGGACTTGAGGAGTTCATTTCAGGCGTAACCAGTGTATACTGGGTTTTTTACTTTTCATTGTCTTTCCTGCAAGATATATTTTCTTCTTCTGAAATTAAATTTTATAATGTCTGCAGATCCTATGATCACAAAGGTTTATTTTCTCATCCATATAATTACTGTAAAATGCATTCCACAAAAGTGGAAAGAAAAGTGGTAAATTATTTGTTGAACTTTTTGCAATATCATTTTCACAAATGTTTCCCCTCTCCTCTTTTTCCTTTTTGCTGGTCAGCTTTAGCAAAACAAAAGGGAGACCTGAATTCACAGAAATGAATTATAAACAACTGACATGCTATCATGCCTTATGTGGATGCAAAAGAAATTTAGATTTTTCACTAGCACACAGTTTTCTGTTCTTCTTTTTCCTGATGGTTGCCAATCCCTTGTCTTTGTTCTTCATGAGATCAAGTGGGGGTGGAAGGTGGTTTCTTCTTCTTAGAGGACAGGGAAATCACCAACCATATAAAGTTCAACAAAGGCAAGTGCTGGATCTGTACCTGGGATGGAGCAACCCTGGATATACACACAGACTGGGAAATGAGATGCTAGCAAGCAATGCTATGGAAAGGGACCTGGGTTCCTGGTCGATGGCAAGTTGAATATGAGTCAACAGTGCCCAGGCAGACAGGAGTGCCAACTGTGTCCTGGGAGGCCTCAGGCAGAGCATCATCAGCCGGTTGAGGGAGGGAATAGTGCTGCTCAGCTCTGCACTGGTGCATCCCCACTTTCAATATTGTGTGCACTTTTGGGCACTGTAATATAAGAAAGATATTCACCTATTAGAAGGTGTCCAAAGGAGGGTAATGAAGATGGTGAAGGCCCTTGAGGGGAAGCCATACAAGGAGCAGCTGAAGTCACTGGAGAAGAGGAGACTGAGACCTCGTTGCAGTTACAACTACCTTGTGAGGGAAAGAAGAGGAGCAGGCACTGATCTCTTCTCTGTGCTGACCAGTAACAGGAGCTGAGGAAATGGCCTTAAGTTGTGTCAGGGAAGGTTTAGATTAGATATTAGGAAAAGATTCTTCTCCTCAAAAATGGTTGGGCACTGGAACAGGCTCCTCAGGGAAGTGGTCACAGCACCAAGCCTGCCAGAGTTCAAGAAGCATTTGGATGGTACTCTTGGACACATGGTGTGACTCTTGGAGTTGATCACACAGGGCTAAGGGTTGGACTCGATCCTTGTGTGTCCCATTCAACTCAGCTTGTTCTGGGTTTTTATGATTCCTTTCCCCACACACTGTCGTTGTTGGGGTTTGTTTTTTGTTTTTGTTTTTTTGTTTGGATTATTTTTGCCATTGTTCAAGGCTGTGTGAATACTATCCTTTTCACCTCTATGTTTCTGGGCTTTTTAGTAAGCCTAAACAGATTTTTGTGTCAGTTACATTGATAAAAATCTGTAACAATGCCTTGCTTGTCCTTGGAGCTTGTCTAGATGTCTATCCAGGTACATGAAATCCAGAATCTTTTATCTTTTTTAATTTTTAGGGTCTGACCACTGTGCAGGAGAAAATGTCTTGTCAACTCCTGCAAACCAGTTGGATACATCCCAGATTCAGTTTGCTTTGTGCCTGCTTAACAATGAAGTGTCAAGTCACAGAAGTCTATTGCTGTTTATTGAGTTAAATGGTGTTACTAAAAAATTCCCCAAACCAAACCAACCAACAAAACAACAAACAAACAAACACACATCCCAAAACAGAAAATCAAACAGCAAAAGAAACATTTTCTATTGGTTTAAACCATTCCTCACATTAATTTTATTTTCCTCTGAGTTCCAAAGTGTCTGTGCAAATGCAAAAAGCACATCTGCTCTCTTGAGAGGATTCTGTTTCAAGCAATGCCATAACCCACCCAGGCTCTCAAAGTGACATGCATGACTTTCCTCACCCTTCTTTTTTCCTCTATGAGATATTTTATGATGGAAGCGAAAGTGTTTAGATCCTCTGGGTGATTTCTGCTCAGCCAAGCTAATTCCATTATCCATTAGTCATGTTTACATCAGCCTAAAAGCTAATAACTCATGGGGAACTCTGTAATATTGTTCTTCATTCAAGACAGTGTTCCAGGAGCCTGGCTTTCTCGGATTATTAATGGTAATGGGTAAGTGTCCTGTCAGGCTTCTGCTCGTGGAATCACAAAGCAGCACAAGGTCAGCCCTTTCAGACCAGCTCTTTGGCATGACATATGTTAATCACAGGCACCCCTCCTCCTAAGGGAAAGAGCTATCTCACAGAGTCTCAAAATAGTAATTGTTCCCTCACGCAACCCATTGTCCAGTTGAATTTTTACTTCCGAAAAAGTTGGAGATAGAGGTAGAGAGAATACTGACTGACAAAAAGTAGGCAGAATCCCAGTAGGCATATAGATGACAAAGGATGCTCTCAGAATGAAATAAAGCAGGTGACATGCTATGAAGGAATTATTTTTTAATACCTTTCTGACTGACTTGTACCAACAGTATTACAGAGCAATAATCATTTTCATTTAGTAAAATGCTTAGGTATGAGTACTTGAAGGTATGAATAGTTACTATAATTTTCAGGCGTGTTTATGTAGGCAGCAAAAAATTTTTATTGTCAGTATAAAAATGTCAAATCACAGATTTAACCTTAGATGCTATTGGATAAGAGAAACTGAAGTGTGGTGAGGAACTTATTTAAGTCGTTTCTACTCGACAGGGCAAATCTGCTGTATTGTTAAAATCAGAATGAATGAGTGTAAGCAACTTCAACATACTTTTTCATCCTAGACCTATAATTTATGCAGCCCTGATATGCTAAACATACTTACAGGGATGTTACTACTTCTGTGACTTTTGTTTGTTTGGGTTTTGTTTGTTTGCAAAAAAATTGCTCTAGATCTTTCTTACAAGGTCAATTTAAGTGCTTCTCCAGGATTAAACAATCCCAACTCTCTCAGCCTGTCTTTGTAACAGAGGTGTTCCAGCCCCCTGACCATTTTCATGGCCCTCCTCTGGACTTGCTCCAAAAGATCTATGCCCTCCTTGTGTTGGTAACTCCAGAACTGGCTGCAGTTACTCCGGGTGAGGTCTCACAGGAGCAGAGGGGCAGAATCACCTTCCTCGATCTGCTGGCCATGCTGTTTTTGATGCAGCCCAGAATACAATTGACTTTCTGGGCTGCCAGTGCACGTTGCTGGATCGCGTCCAGCCTCTCATACACCTTCACCCCCGTGTCCTTCTTGGCAGGGCTGTTCTCAAACCCTTTGTCTCCCAGCTTACATTGATAATGGGAGTTGCCCTGGCCCAGGTGCAGAACCTTGCATTTAGTCATGTTGAAACTCATAATTTTTCCATAGGTCCTTTTCTCAAGTTTATCCAGGTCCTTCTGGTAGCCATCGCATTGCAAATTTGTCATTGCAGACTTGCTGAGTGCATTCAATCACACTGTCTGTGTCATTGATGAAGATATTAAAGAGCACTGGTCTGAAGACAGATCCCTACAGGACAAAACATGGATAAAGTATTCAAAAAAAGGAAACAACTTACAACATCAAATGCAATAAAAATTAAATTCTCTTAAAATTTTTTCACTATTTTTTTGGTGCGGATTGAAGTGTAATCTGTTTAACCCAATTATCTTTATTGTNGCCCCGCCCCCCCTTGTTACATCCAGCCTTCTCTCCCGCAGCCGTCCAGGGAAAAGGCGAGGTGGAGGATGGGGTTGTTATGGTCAGCTGCTGTTTTCAGCCGTTGCTTGGGGAGAAGAGTCCTTCCAACCACATTCCATGGGGTCCCACCCCATGGGAGACAGCTCTTCACAAACTGATCCAGAGTGGGTCTCTCACACAGGACACAGTCCCTCTCATGAACTGCTTCGGTGAGAGTCCATTCCATCGGCAGCAGCCTTTCCGACACTGCTGCCACATGGCTGACATCCCACAGTGTACAGTCCTTGAGGTGCAGCTGCTCCAGTGTGGGCCCCACAGGCCACAAGTCCTAGCAGGAGAATCCTGCTGCAGCGTGGGCTCCTTTCCCCCACGGGCTACAGTTCCTTGCCAGGACCCTGCTCCAACATGGGCCTTCCACAGCCTGCAAGTGGATCTCTGCATTCCTGTGGTCCTCCATGGGCTGCAGGGGCACAGCTGCTCTACCATGTTCTTCACCACAGGCTGCAGCTGGATCTTGGCTCTGGCGCCAGGAGCATCTCCTGCCCCTCCTTCTGCACTGACCTTGGTGTCTGCATTGCTGTTCATAGGCTCTCACCCTGCTCCTCTCCAGCAGCCACCTTCGTCTAATGTAACTTTTTTTCTCCTTCCTTCTTAAATATACTATCATAGAAGCGTTCCTTTTACTGCTGATTGGCCTGGCCTTGGTCAGCAGCGGGCCCAGCCTGGAGCTGGCTGGCATTGGCTCTGCTGGACATGGGGAAACTTCCAGCAGCTTCTCAAAGAAGCCTCTTCCTCAGCCCCCCCGGCTGCTACCAAAACCTGGCCACAGAGAAACTAATACACTTTCTTAAATTAGAAACACTAGAATTTGGGAGCAGTGATTTGGTAAGACAGAAATCTTAATTAACTTGGTGGCCTCACAGCTAAGAATTTCTGTTAATATATGTTATGGGGAAAGATGAGGGGAGAACAAAAGTGGCAAAAGTGGATGAAGAAAACAAAGCTACTCTCATGGGCCCCATGAAGGTTGGTTTGCTAACCTTGAGAGCTAAAGCAGGTGTAAGCATACAGGTTTTCCAGGAAATTTTGTGTTGACAGAAGGATGGAAATTCATGCAAATAAGTGTTTCATGTCACAACTTAGCATTTGCTAGATGAAAATTATGCTGATTTTATAGAATTAAACTGTCATTTTATGGAGATAAATGTTTAGAGCTGCTGGGTTATAGTGTTCAATCAATGTGAATGTAAGTAAAGGCTGCCTTCAGAATCTTTCCTTCCGAGTTCTTGCTCTTCCTGCTCGGTTCACAAGAGACCTTACCCTAGAATGCTCTATTGTATTAAAAATAAGCTTTTTGTATCTTTCATGTTTAAAATATTTTTAAACAAACCTTGTTTTATGGTTGTTCTTGATTTTAAATTAGGATTAATCTAAAAAAGCTGATAATCCTAAAAGGGGGAGGAATCACTGTTTCTATTTATTTGTTTGGTTGGTTTTTTAGTTAGGAACAAAGCAGAATTTAAAAAGAAAAGATGACATATCTAATCACTGTATGAAATGAAAAAGTAGAAGTGGTTTTTTTTAGTTTTGATATAAATACACATTTTGCCTTATCAACTATTTTATTTTCAAAATATTTTAATGTGTCTTCGTTTTAAAAAAATTGTACTAGTTAAATTTGAAATCAGGAGACTCTGCAAAATTATAGAAAAAAGAACATCTCTTTTATTAAATATATATATATTTATTATAGATGTGAATACATGTATATCTATGTATGTAATAAAACACGGAACATAAAGCAACACCTTAAGAACAATGGGAACTTGCACTCACAGAACACTCTTGCATTTGAAGCAGGTCTAATTGTGGCTGACAGGAGGCACCAGCACAGCCTTGGGAGACAAAGGAGGAGCTGTGACCCAGTGACCACAAAAACGGCCACAACAATGGCAGCCACGGCAATGGGGCAGGCATCCGGGGCCCTTCTGCAGGCAGTGCAAGGGAGGCTCTCTCACCTTTCCCCAAGGAGCAGGGAAGGGAGAAAAAACTCCTTTGCTGATGGTATCTGCCCGAGGATCCAGGGCAGGTTCCAGAAGTGATGGTGGTCCCCAGGGAAGCAATACAGGCTCACAGTGTGGTGTAGAGGTAATGCACCGATATCAGATGGCGGCACACTCTGGCCTGAAGTTGTGAGTGAGCTGGGACCTCCTGGAGTCGCAGTAAAGACGGTGCAAGGTGGCTGCTGGGTGGTGGAGGCCAGCATGGGACCACGTGGCAAAGAAGACAGGCTCAAGAGATGTGCAGGGGGGAAGTGGGATGCATGTAGCTCCACCGAGTTGGTTGTGCACTATTAACAGCCAATGCTAGAGACAGTGAGGGGATTTCTCTCGTATGTGCTTTTTGTATTTCCTATTTTCCCATGACACCTTCCCTCCCTGCCTGAGATTGGCCCAGCCATGCATGGCAGCATGGGGCCACTGCCACCCCTTCATTGCCTTGCCCTCCACCCCATGGCTAGCAGCTGTGACCTCACAGAACCCCTGGTCTCCTGGAGCTGGTCTCTGGGTGGGGTAGGGAGGAGAAGGCATACAGCCCCCCAACCCAGAACTGTGTGCAGTAGTTGGGATGAAGAAAAAAATTCCAACAAAATTTAAATCCGTAGCATGATGCTAAATGGTAGTTTATGTCTGGAAAAAATCTATTTTGAAAAACTCTGGAATGGAAATACATTTTTAAAAATATTTTCTCATGTTATTTATAAAATAATTTTCTTTAGTTTCATGTTGTTTAATTTAGTTTAATCAACAGTACCATTTCTGCTAGGAAGTTTTTCACATAAATTGTCAATCATATCTACATTTCATCAAACCATTGAAGGACCATTCAGATCTGAAAGTTCAAAAAGAAAGGCTTATCCACCTCACAGTTTTTCCTACTTGATATAATCCTAATCTAAATCCAATTCAATTATTTTTCTAATTTATACATGCCTCTTCTCTGACTTTATTTCCTACAAACTAAAATGGAAGAATATTTAAGTTTCATTTGGGAAATTTCCTGTGAAGACCTATCAGATTAACTTTTCCAGTGAGTTCCAGAATCCATGCTACACACTATCAATAAGATTCAGAGTCATGTCAGAGGCTGCTCTGAAATCCTGGGGCTAGAGATTGAATTTTTCATGTAAGAGAACTTGCATTGGATTGATTGAAAGTCCATCCGAGTGGTTAGCCTTAAGCTTCTCTGTTGTGACCAGAAATCAAAGTAGAAATTCTACTGTTAAAATTTTCTTGGGAATAACCATCTTCTGAAATACAGGCTGACACCCCCATAGCTCCTGATGAGCTGGTGTCAGGACTTAGAATTTTTATGGTCAGAAAGGGTTTGACTCCAGGAGGCACATCAACTTGTTACATGCCTTGGGCTTTTTGGCCAGCTCCTCTTTGGAGGAACTGCAGACATGCATCTCCTGGTATGTAGCAGCAGCTACACAACCATATGGCTAATAAAACATTCACTATTGCATCATCACTGAATGCCACATCACCACTTGGAGGTTGAAAGACAGATTTTGTTCCTGTACAATTTAGGAGATATACCACACTTGCCTTTAAAACTGGTCAATTTTTAGATTTTGTTTATTATTGCAACACAGTAAAGCAGTATCAAAAGAGAAAATATAATGGAAGAGTATATTAAAAGATTGACCATTTCAAATTTTTACTTCTCTTTTATGCTTCTGTAAAGTCTTCTTTTTAAATTTCTCATCTTTTATAAAAATCTCAGTAACCATCCAATTCTATTTTTCATAGCTTGAAAGTTTTCTGGCCTTTTTAGTTGTGTTGTACTTTTTAAGTATTGGATAAGCAAAGACTGTATTTCTTCCATTAATAGCTTACTCTGGAAAAATGCAAAGTGTGTACTAGCATCTATTTTTCTGTGTTAAAATTAAATCTATAATTCCACTTTTAACAAGAGAAAATTAAAAAATGAAGTGCATAATGTAAAAGTGCTACAGTAAGTGCTTTAAATTTAAAAATATGTGCCACTGGCACACAGTCAAAATAATACAAAGTGCATATGAGTTTTATATGGGGAGATTATATTCTTTGGGATAATGAATTATTTTTAGGTTTGAGGGGGTTTTTCGAGTGAAAGAATACATTTAATTTTCTTATTTTCGCATTTAAGCACTGGACCACTGCATTTTGTGGAAAGTAGAAGATGTACCAAGTGGCTACTTTGCTTCTTTCTTCACTGGCAAACAGAAGTTCTATTGCTGACAGTCTTTCTTGGGAAGTCTTTCTTGGGAAGGGAATCTGCACCTTAAAAATATCTGAGGAAGTCATATTATTGGCAGCATCCTTCAGAAATCCTTTCTCTGTATATAAGCTAGTAATGGAAAGGATTCTTACACTGTGTTGGGAAGGTTTATTTATGTTATTCAGTTTGGTGTTTTTCTGAGAATTTATCACTTTTAGGCATCCCTGTAAGGTACCTATTTTCAATTTTCTTAGGTATATGTAAAAATACATATCTAAATATGTTTTACTATTTAGGTATAAATATATTCACATAAAGAAAACATAAAATAAAGGGAAATTTATTGTCCTGAATTTTCCTGGCCCAAAGACCAAAGCAAATGTAGATGTCATGAAAGCTTTATCTCGCTTGGTGAGGAGCTTGTATCATATGAATGTCTGAAAATTATTTTATTTTTTAAATAATTTGGAGAAAAGTAGAGACCTGAGTATTTTCCACTGATTAAAAAAAAAAAAATCAATAAGCCTTTTAGGAGAATTTGTAATACTTGTCTTTGCCTTTTCTGTGAGAAAAATACACTTTTTGTTTTCCCCTTTGAGAGGTCGAATCTTAATCTTTGCAGAACAAAAGGCATATTTAGGAGGTGAAACTCTTAGGCTGAAAGAGTCATTAACTCTGAAAGTCAATTAAAAGAAGTCTTAGTTTTACTGCAAATACTCTAGCATTCTTTAAAGTCAGATCAGTTACAGTTTGGTTTCTGTTTCAAAGATCCCATCAGACAGGAAACATGAAATAGAACATCAAGGATGCTGTAAATTTTTTTTCATTACTCACACAAGTAAATTCAGTTTTAAAGTAGTGTGTAGTCCAACTTCCTATAGTAACTGATCATGAAAAGATATTTTTTGCCCTATGTTAATATGTATCTAAAAACTTGCCCTAATTGTTCAAGTACTCCACACACACAATCTCTGAAGCAGACCTCTTTAATTCATGTGTCTAACTGAAAAACTTAATATCTCATGTTAAAATGTGGTTGCATTCTAATAACCAAGACAGTCCATCTCCTCTCTCCTCCCTTTGCCCTCTTCTAAATACCAGTTCTAAAATTTGCTAAGAGAAAAAATCTGCAGTGAAGAGAGAGAGAGATAGGGAAGGGAATTAGTAAGTGAGCAGCAAAGAGGCAAATTGATCAATGTGTTGGCATGCTGGAACATTGGCGCAATATTTTATTCATAATTTTTGTAACTTGAGCCAGTATGACTACTGGTATGCTGCACAGTTGCTAACACTCATCTGTGTGTTTATGGGGCAATTAGCAATTCCCTGCACCTCATCTGTAGGTTTTCTTACATAACTATAGTGAGGTTATTTCTCAGTAATAGTAAAATATTAAATTCTCTGTAAGCTAGCTGAAAGTTCTTATTTGCATAAGCTTGTTTCTGAACAAAGGCTGAGTAAGTCTTTCTCACTGATTAGCTGAGATCCATTTTAGCCACCTTATTAAGAAATAATCACAACAATTTTTTCTGCTCTGATTGTCTTCTGCTCATAGGAGCTACTTCCCAGCCAGGCTGACAACTATTGCCCCAGATGCTACTAGTTAAATATTTAATTATAATTAGTGATGCTCGAATACCATAACGATGGTTAACATAGGTAACAGAGAATTTCAGCCTTTTTTTACTGAGCTGGGAAGAGCCTTTGGAAGGTATATTACTTTCTGTATTTGGGGGTAATGTATCCTAGAGAATTAATTGCTTATTCTGTGGTAGTGGCAAACCTGAATCTTGGAACCCTGTTTTTCCTTTTGTTTCCTTTGGTGACAATAGATTTGTTTCTGTCCTTTCTAATATTGTGCAAATAAGTTTAGCAGAAACGTCGTGGTATATACTCGTACATAAATACAAGGGTAGCCTCCCTCTCCAGCATTATCAAAACATAGTTTGGGGTCTCAAGTGGGTCATCTTAGTGCCAGTTGAACTGCTCAACATAAATTCTATTTCACACACATCAAGTGAGAGATGTGTCTGTTGGGCTTCTGTCTGGTCTCTTTCTTCCTTTGTTCTCTACCTGAAATTCTTTCTTGGTGTCTGAAGGAAGCTAACAGGTAAATAGGTGGAAACACATCAGACAGTTTAGCAGATGCTGAGGCATACAAAATTGTAAGTGGTGGATTGATGAAAAAGTCTAGTTGTTCACATGAGTTTGCTGCATTATGCTTTGTCTACAAAACCAAAGGAGTACTAAAGGCAATAATGGTTGCCATCATGTAAAAAGTAAAACTTTAGTCAGTTTTTAAATTGCAGGGTTTGGATTTCAATGCTTTTCAATGCCACAAACCTTATAAAAATGTGTATATGTATCAAAAGGAATGAAAACAAAAAATTATTTTAGTTTCTTTTGAAATGGAAAATAAGACTATTCCTGGGGATAAAACCCTCCCAGAAATTTCAAAACCTCTAACATCAGAGAAAAATTTTGCTAAAGAGAGGCAAAGTCATAAAAGCAGTTCAGTTGAAATTTTTCTAGGCAATAAGATTTTACTGTCTTTCATATCATCAATTGCTTTTAACACCTTCTAACATTCAGAAAAACAAATATTTGATTTCTTGGTGAATTATCTGTTCATTTTATGTTTCTGAATAATCTGTCATAAAAATGAAACATAATTTTACTATCTCTGTTAGAGTAATGAAGGAAACTGAACAAAGGATAAAAGAATATTAAAGATATTAATTAATAGATGTTTTTTAAAGCTCACTGTGCAAACTGCTCTTCCTTTATTTACATATGAAGATTTTCTAAGTAACAATTCTGTCGCTGAGCAGAATTTTTTCATTAAAAAAAAACCGGTTTTTTTAATTATGTTTACAATAAAGTGTGGCCCCAAACCATTAAAATTTAGATCTTTATACGAAAAACCAAATATTTTTCATGTAAATATATTAGGTATCATAGGTGAGCTAATCCTTTTGTCCATAACACTAAAATACTGTCTTCCAAATAGCATTTATTTTGTGTATTAAATATCTGCATGTTTATTGCTATTTGCTGGTAAGTCTTAAGAACATAGAGCTTATCTAGTTTCCTGAAAGCATTCCAAGAATTTGAAGTCTACAGTGTTTCTGAAAAATCAAAATATTTTATTTAGGAACAAAGAACATGGAGCATGGACTCTCATATTAACAAATGTAATAACTAGTAATAATAAATAGGTGTATAAATTAATGTATAAAGAAATTGGGGATTTATTTGAAAAATGAACTATAATTTTCTCTAGAAGTCCTTGGGACTTTAGAAGACTCCTTTTCTAGAAGGAAAAGAAGACTTTTTGGCAAATGAGAAAGTTTATTTTGGATTATTTACTGACTTAGCATAAGCATCAAAAGCAATTGCCATGAAGAGACTTGGTCATAGCGCTTGTGGGTGAGGCTTTGAAATTCCAAGAAAACAGAAAGTACCTGCTGCCACCGAATAGAGCAGGGAAGATTTGCTCTCACTGAAGGAGGACCAGGTTGAGGGCATTCTAGCAATTGGGACATACAAAAATCAATGCAGCCCGAAGTGTTGCATCTATGGACAATGTGTCAGCTGGATGTTGTCATTACAAGGCCATTCTCTGGTATTTTTGAAAAGTCGTGACAATCAAGAGAGGTTGAAGGACTTGAAGACAGCAAATATCAGCTATATTTTCAAGAAAGGCAAGTAGGAAGATCTGGGGAACTACAGCCCAGTCAGCCTGCCTTCGGTCCTTGGAAAAGTATAAAGCCCTGGAAACCATTTCCAAAAACATGATAGACAAGGAACGTGGCTTAGAGTAATCCGTATGGATTTACAAAGAATCAATCGTGCTTAACCAATTTGGTAGCCTTCTATAGTGGGGCAACTAGCTTGGTCAATGTTTACCTTGACTTTAAAAGCATTTCATACTGGCTGCAAAACAATCTTAGAGAGAAACTGGCGAAGTATTGATTAGTTAAGTGGACAGTGAGGTGAATCAAAATCTTGCAGAATGGCCAGGCCACTGGAACAATTTGCCCAGAGAGGTTGTGGAGTCTCTGTCTGTGGGGAAAACAAACAAACAAAAACAAACAAACAAAAACCAAAAAACAACAAAAACAACAAACAAACAAAAAAACCTGTCTAGATATGTTTTTGTCCATGTAGATATAACTACTTGCTGTAGCTGACCCTGCTTGAGCTGAGGGTTGGATTAGTTAACTTCCCTGGGAGGGGAAGAGGAGGGGCAAACGCTGATCTCTTCTCTGTGGTGATGAGTGACAGGACACAAAGGAATGGCCTGAAGTTGTGTCAGGGGAGGTTTTGGTTGTATATTAGAAAAGGTTCTTCACCCCAAGGCTTGTTGGGCACTGGAACAGACTCCCCAGGGAAGTGGTCACAGCACTAAGCCTGACAGAGTTCAAAAACCTTCTGGACAATACTCTCAGACACACGATGTGACTCTTGGAGATAGTCCTGTGCAGAGCCAGGAGTTGGACTCAATTCACCTCGTGTGTCCCTTCTAATTCAGTACATTCTGTGATTCTGTGAGAAATGAACTTCAGAAATCCCATCCAACTTTTACCATTCTGTATTTCTGTGATTCTGCAATTAGAGGAACCACACAGTGGGTCACAATTGACCAAACACCAGAAGTTACATAGAGGGAAACACATCTATGTTTCCACCAATGCAGTAGCTCCTTCTTTAGTTTTTCAGTGCAGGGTACTAGCTTTCCTTCCAGCCTAGTCTTTGGCTCAGTACTCCATTTCTATCTGAACAAAATATGTGCATTTCTGGGCTGAGTCCTCTAGTAAGGTTAATTCATCAGTTTTAGGGAACTATTTGATTTAGGTTGCTCCAGATTAAATGTGTCAATCTTTCTACCTTGAGACCTGAAAATATATTTTTTTTAGTACAATAGGACTTTGCCCTTAGCTATTAAAATATATCTGATTGATTGGCTGCAATCTATAACACTGTAGGTATGACATTATCTTCTTGCCGTAATGCTGTTCTTTGTAAGTTCAGCTGAGGTGCAATTTCATCAGAGACTATTTCAGCACTTTATTTCACTGAATTTAACCTTAAAAAGACATTATTGATTTCCTACCTGAACCACAGTTTTTCAGACTGCAATAAATAGACAAATTTATGTTTGTTATAAAAAATTAAAATATATGTAATATATGTAATAAAACAGTGCTCATTACCTGTCTCAAGCTAAGTTATGTAAATGATAAAACATCTATCCACTATATAGTTGTGTTTTTACTGCAGTGTGGAAGGAGCTCAGACAAAAATAATGGAAAAAAAAATCACTTAAAATGCAAACACAGAAAAAAAACACTGCCTTTTATGAAGAATGAGGATATTGACAGAAATAGTTTCTGAAAATATGTACTTTATTTTAATACTCATTTAACAAATAATTGAAGTAATCCAAAGCAGGATGTTAAAGGTGAAGTGCAGTAAGATGATGTGGTTGCTATTCTAAGTTAAACCACTGCTAACTGAAAATGGCTTATAACTCTACAGAAATTTTTATTTGTTTTTGAAATTGTAAATAGACTTACAAGGATTGACGAGATTTTGCATTTCACATTCAAATTTGTCTATTTCCTACATTTTCTGTAATGCTGTGAGATAGGGCATATATGTATGAACAATAGAAAAAATAAATAGACAAAATAATACTTACCTTTACTTTGTTACTGAGTGTCAATGTTATCTATATGACAAGACCTGTCTCTTTCCTAATACACTTTTTTCCTTGTCTTTTTAGTTTAAAATTCAGAAGAGTAGGAGTGAATCCAAAAAGAAAATTATTTTCATCAAACAGTTTTTCATTTATTTCTCTGGACAAGACAGATAGGGCTGTGGTAGTAAGTGTCACTGAAATGAGCCCTTCATTTCTTCCTGCACCACCTCATTTATTGTCTTTGCTGGGCCATAATTACTGAAATTCACAGCAGGCATCTGTTATAAAATTACTCAATTCTTTACTCTTGAATTTGGAAAATGAGCAATGACACACAAGGAACATGATTTATAAGGATGAAAGCAAAGGAAGAATATTGCGTAGTCCTTTTTTTAGAAACTGTACACAAAATGTGAACTGCCACAATGACTGGAGGTAGAGAGTACTACTTAAGTGAAAGGTTTCTTGGTGAGAGACTAACTATTCACATGCAGCTCTGATATTTGGTGAGTTTTCTGAAACACATCTGGTTCTGAACAAGAATACAAGTGAGGATTACTTTGGCTGAAGTTATTTATGGATTGCTACACCCTAGTTAGAAGGGCTGTTGCCAGCCAGACTATAGCCTGCCTCAGTTGCATTGACGACCTTATATTTTTATGCAGTAATGGTGGGCAAAACAAAGTAATTTTAAAGATTTAAATTTTTAAATTTCTAAAATAAAAAATTTCTAATTTTAATTTTTATTTTAAAGAATCTAAATAGAAGCCCCAATGTTACTATTTCTAATGATTTAAAACCCAAGAAGAATTCTTTTTTTAAGACCAACGATGATCACAAAAGAACCATAGGCTCATTATGACTGTTAGTCCTACCAGCAAGTGTAGGTAAGATTAGAACAAGTCAAAATGACTTGTAAAAAGAGATAAATTACTAATCATAGGAGTTATTTATTACTGAGCATTGGAGTAAGCCCAAGGTAAAGTAGCCAGTTCCAGAATACTGAGAGGCCTGAGCTGATATTCTCACAGATAAAAAAATTGGGTTATCCCTCACCGCTGTTGTCTCTGGGACTACTTGTTAAACTTCAAAAGATTAATGGCTAGAAACCTGTTGGGCAGAATGGCTGTCTGTAATTTTATTCCTGAGGAGGGTATCATCCACTGAAATTACATAATAGTAATATTAGAGCAAATCTATTAACCTTTCGGAAGTCTGGAAGTCTGAAAGTTAGACTATGGACTTCCATAATCTATTAAGGAAAGGGATATTAGCGATTAAATACTTCTTAATAATTATGTTTAGGAAGACATAGACAATTAAATCCATTTTATTGGAGTTGCAATAATTGGCAATAGGAGGCCTATGTTTTAAATTTAAGTGTCTAATGTTATACACCAAGTTAATATTAACCCATAATTGGGCCATTATATATACAATACACAAACAAATTCCTGCAAGAATATATAAAATATCTATCTTTGTTAGTTTTATAATTATATATAATATATATAATTTTATACTTGTATAGTCCTTCTAACACAAGAAATGTAATATAATTGTTTCACATTTACTATAATCATTAAAAGATTTTATGCTATAAATCAGACAATAATGAGATCTTAACTAAAGTACTGAAGTAATTGATAGAATCCTTGACTGGTTGGGAAAAGCAGAAATGTACTAAGGAAAAACAAAATAATACACTACAAAATTATAAATATATTTGAGTTGCAGCCTGAGATTTCTCAAGTCTTCCCTTGCTAATGTGTCAAAATGTTTTGATTTATTTACCTTTGTCTCTATTCCTGCATTTCATATATTTATTTAAAAAGCATAGGAGAGTAGAATGAAGGATGGTTTCCTGGTCGTCCATGCTTTAGCATTGGCATTGAGAGGTCCTTAGCAGAAATGAAAATGCTGGTACTTTATCAAAAATAAAGATTCTAGATCGTTGACAAAGTATATATAGATTCACCATAGTACTTTTCTGAAACAAACATGACACAAGACAGAATAAAAATAAAATTGATGACACTACTTCATCATTTGACGATCTTTGTAAAGGAAACTTTTTTCTATTTTGAAACATTTTGTTTCTTCCTTTTAACTGATGATTAAACTCTAGGGCTGTATTATTTATCTACAGAATAGTATTAGCCTGCATTTGAATCTCACCAAAATAAACTTTAATTATTAACCTGGAGTGAAAATTTCATTTTACCTGAGTTAACTGCAAAAGTTCAATGAACCATGGAGACTCATTTACTGATGTATTTTCATTTCTATACTGAAAGTTTCAGACCTTTTATTTTACTTTGTTTGGAAATTATCTCCTTGATATTCTTACACATATTTGTGAGTTAGAAATTATAATTCCCAGGTAGAGGATTAGAGCTCAGTGGCTTATATTTAAGTCATAAATTATCTCCTATAAGTATTGCTAATGATGACAAAGGTGACACAATATGTGTAAATAGTTGCATATGGAAACAGTTTTTTATTTTTCACTCACACAGAATATTTTTATATTGCTCTTCTTCATTGGTTTTCCAGTAAGCTTCAGCACTGTACAGCTGCACTTGTTTTTGGAAGTATGTAGTATTTGATTTTGTTATGTTGCCAAATTCTCTGAAATAATCACTTTTGCATATGCTAGAAAGCTGCTTATTAAAGCATATCTGTGAAGTTACAATATTGTTACTGTTGTAAGACTTAGAAATGCCAAACATAAGTACACTCCTTGCTGATGTTAGGCACTTTGTAAATGTGTTCATTGAGTATTGGTAGAGTATATCACACGTCTTCTGTGCTGCAATATATCTTTATGGCAACCTTCCTATGAATGTGCTTACAAGGGCAGTCATAGTCAGATGGCAGACATCATTCTCATCCCACTTTGATTTTATGCCAGTAAAAACTCAATAGAGTAGTCTAGATTCATACTGGTATCATTCCTGATATCTTTAGACACAACTGACATCAGAATTGATCTGTTAAGTCAGTATAGAAAATGCAACTCTGCAGAGAATATTTGTAGGGAGAGAGAGTCGCTTTGGCAGTCAAATCCTAAAAAACTTAGCCTTAATCAAACTCATACTACACTTACCAAGTTGAATAATTAGCAACTTCATATCAAGCAAAATATTTCACATGAAATACTATGATTTGGGACTTTTGTAACTGAATTTAACAAAAGGGGAGCTGAAGTCACCTTATTGCATGAGAAACACTGTATCTACTTGTAGTAGGTCTCACAGTACATATGATGACATATATCCTCCAGAAATACCAAGATTCAGCTTCCATTTGTGTGTTTTCTACACATATTTCTCACATTTAATTGGAGTGCTCTCATCGCTAAACTACAGAATATTTGGAGTTGATTTTGGTGATCTGGTGTCTGTTCCCTGTCTTCAGCAATTTCATATAGACAAACCCTGAAGTAGGAAGACTGAGATTTAGATTTTCAGACCTAGGCTTCTGTTCTGCTTTTGACTGGGACAGAGGTAATTCTCTTCATAGGAGCTGGTTTTGGATTTGTGCTGGAAACAGAGGGAAGGTTGACTGTTGGGCTGCTGCTTGGGGGCATTGATTCACAAGTGCTGAGCAATTATTCGCATTTGTATCACTTGTCTTTCTTGGGGTTTACTTCTCTCTCTGTTATTTTAATTTCATTATGATGTTGTTGTTGTTATTACTATTAATAATAATAATTTATTTCAATTATTAAGCTGTTCTTACCTGAACCCACAAGTTTTCTCATTTTTATATTTCCTTTTTTTTCTTGTCCCTATCTTGGTGGCAGGGAGAGTGAGTGAGAAGCTGTAAGTATAGTTACTGAGAGAGGCTAAACTAAAATAGTTTATACAGCTTAATGAATCTTACACAAAGAGAGATAAAGGAATAACTGTTTTGGATCATGTAAATTCTTCAGCAGGTAGAAACACAGATTGGTTTTTTTACCTTCCATGAGAGTTACATGGAATGAATTCTAGACATTACCCTAGCCAAGTGTGTTTTGTAGCTGCACAAGTAGGAATTACTTAATCTGTTGAAAACATTCTGACTTGTAGGATGGAAAGACAGAATAAAACTCCTCGATAGTTTGAGGCTTGTAATTTGTTTATTTGTAATCTCCCGCCTAGCCTCTCTTTTAATGTTACCAAGTAGTTCCTACCCTAACTAAAAAAAGAAAGGAAAAAAGGAAGGATGGATTTTATTTCCAAAATGTTTACATAGGTTGTGAAGCTCCAGAAAGTCAGTCTCACAGAGATGGACGTCTTGAGTCTAATCAAGTGGGATTTTTTAATTAAATAACTTTGAGTATATCCGCCTAACTGATGTGCCAAAACTCAGAGAAAGAAAACATATGTGCAGTGGGAGAGGTGAACTAAAGTTTGCCACGTCCTTTTACTATGTCTTTAACTGCTTGAGCTGTTAGTTCTAGTATATACAAACAGCACAGAATTTTTTTCCTGTTGTTTCATTTTCCTATTTCAAGATATTGCAGAAAGGCAAGGTTAGATGGTCAGCTGTTACCTCATATCCATAGCTCTAGATTTTATCTGGCTTTCCTTCTGATGTGATCAACCATCTTACACTATCATTAAGCTTTTTCAAACCTCTTTATGAGCAGGAAGATAGTTGCTCTACATTAACGCTTATTTCACATAAGCGAAAGAATTCTCTGTGCTGATAGATTTATGGTTAAGGTAGCTGCAAAAATGTTCCCACCATCAGTGCATAATGGATGCTCTGTCAGTAAGCAATTTGCCTCCATTCATGTAGGAGAAGTTATCAGCCTAAATGGACTGATGACAGTTTTGAGTGCCTCATGGAGTTTTCATGTTTCCTGTTTGACTGCGTACAGCAGCAGGGTACCTGTGATCTGATCCAAGTAGATACTTCATACAGATCTCTTCTGGTTTTGGCTGGGATAGAACTGATTTTCTTCACAGTAGCTAGTATGGGGCAGTGGTTTTAACTTGTTCTTAAGACAGTGTAGAAAACACAGGGATGTTTTAGCTGTTGCTTAGCGGCGCTTATGCAGAGTCAAGGCCTTTCCTGTGCCTTACCAGCAAGGACATTGGAGGCGCACAAGGAGCTGGGAGTGGAGACAGCCAGGACACCTGACCTTAACTGACCAAAGGGATATACCAGACCTTATCAACATAAAGCTGGGAGATGAGGGAGGAGAAGAAGGAAAAGGGGAATATTTGGAGTGATGGCATTTGTCTAGTCACTATTATGCTATTATTATTATATATCTGTTATGCTATTATGCATAACAGAGCTCTGCTTTACTGAGGATGACTGAACGCTGCCTGCTGATGAGGAAGGGGTAAATGAACTTCTTGTTTTCTTTTGCTGTATGTGCAACTTTTGCTTTGTCTCTTAAACTGTCTTTATCATAACTCATGAGTTTTCTCCCTTTTACTCTTCTGATTCTCCCCCCCATCTCATTGGGTGTGAGTGGCTGCATGGGGCTGAGTTAATGGCTGAGATTAAACCATGACAAGGTCAAAGATCATTTAGAGTTTCATTTCAAAACTTCCCTAAATTAGGGCTTTTTTGCATATTAGTGATTGTAGTGGATCTGTGGCTATCTTCTCTAGAAGGGATAATCTTTGCCGGGCTTGGTGAGGTGATTTGTGTCTACAGTACCATGACTCCCATTGATCAACAGTTGTTGCAGCAGCAATGGCATGCATCAGTTTTGCTATTTCAAAAACATTCCTTTGCTCAGGCTGTTTAGATTAATGGCAGTATAATCCAGGTCAAAATCAAAATTCTGGCAGGAGAACCATTTATACTGTATTTTGTAGTTCTCGATAAATAATCTCAGTAGCAATATTTTATGCATCATTTGCATTTCATGAGTTTCTAAGTCTGCAGCTTGGGTGACACAGTAAATACTATCAAGATTCTTAATTATTATGTTTTAACAGATTGTCCATGCTGCTGAGTCATTTCACTTTTTCAAACTGGAGAAATGAATAAATGTAACCTCAGTATATAAAAGCATATGTGGAGGATAACTTCATACAGGATCTCTCTCTGCAGCTGTTTATGGGTTAATTAAGTCATATATAAAGGTACATAAATCCATACAAGATAGTCTGAAGAAATGAGTAGAAACAGCTAATATTGAAAAAGGAAGATCTAAGAAAAAAAATTTGACCTTCTGTACTTTCATAATATATGGGAAAGAGATGCATTGAGGGTGCATGTCAGTTAATAACTCTCTTACTAGATAAGTATCTCTTTATGAGTATCGCAGGAAATAATACTTTAAAAATTTAGGAAATACGTCACCTTCCTGATGACTAATTGTTCTGACTGGATTTCCAAGTCTTGGTCTTCTAGTTGCCTTAACATTTTTCTAGGCAGAGATACATAAGGTTGCTGGATTTAAATGTCTAATGAGCATATGACAACACAAAAGCACCAAGAGAGATTCCGTCTTCCTGTCTGGAAGGCTGACACATACATTAAAAAGAAAATGCAAAAGAATAAGCACAGAGTAAAAGGAATATATATATAATCTTTTAAATTGCTGTACAAGTTCCAACTGTGCTATTAAATACATTCTATCAGACCAGGCTTACTCCAAAGACAGTGACAAAATTATAGGAATGAAGAGATGGCAGGGGGATACCCTCTGCCTCAGTTTCCTACTGCACAAGTTTTACATGGCAGCAAGCTGGTGTGGTTCTTCTAAGTGACAAAGTACTTGATTCTCAATTATTTGTCTTGCTGAAGCTTGTATCGGGGAGGAGGGGGGGGAATAAAAAAAAAAATTCTTTATGGTGAATTCTTTCACACTTGATAAGTGTGCTGCAATTCTGTACTGCAAAATCAATTAGCTTTCCATTTTGTAATATCCCTCCCATTCATCAGCTTTTTGAAACCAAAGAGAATGAAGCAAACACTAGCATTGCTCTTTTCTGACTCTGCAGAAGGCATTCTGGAAAGCAGTCTGGGAGATCAACAGAGAAGGGGTTAAAGTGCTCCATGTCTTGTACTTGGTTACTAACCTTCCAGCCAAGGGGGAATTGCTCTCCTTTCATTGAACACTTTCAATCTCTTTGCATTGCTTTTTTGTGCTGTGTAACATTTTAAAAGCTCCCTGACTGACAGACATGGCTGGAGGCAGAGCTCTGCTGGGAGAACTGTAATGTACAGAATCTTTTCAGCAAAGAGAAGTGGTACAACAATTAAATTGAATGTGGCATGATTTTGGTGTTTCTGAAACAGGGCAGACTATATATAGATATATATTTATATATATTTTCACCTCCCATCTATGGCTGGACAATTCAAAAGAATACTTTGAGTTCTTTGTTTGGCTTTATTTTGTTGGTATGTTTCATTATTACTAAGATTTTGCCACTCTGTAGCCATGGATCAGGAGAGGCACAAAAGTTTGTAAGTCTTGGAACTGAATTAGAGATCAACACAGTTATATACCAATGAACGCATTGAAAAAAGAAGCACAAAACCATATGTAAACTGTTGAATAAAAAGAAATACGTACCAAATACATATTGAGTGAAGATCTCTGGTGTGGTTGGGTCCTGCCTTGAAGTTTATTGGCTGGAACAAAATCAGACTACAAATGATAGTGCAAGTAAGAAGTGTGTACACATTGCACTAAAGAATATTTTACTCTAAAAGGAAAACAATGAAAAATCTTGATGATAATTTAGATAAACTTTCTTTTTTTTAAAAAAAAAAAAAAAAGAATCGTGAACCGATGGGAGTTTTTTCTACATTTTTTCTCCTTTCTGAAGACAGAATTAAAACATTCACTTGCACTAGATACCTTTTCACCAGTTTTTTTTTACTTTCTCTTTTATTAAGAACTAAAACATAGCCTTTCAAATCAGAACAAAAAAATCTTGCCCTAAATTTAGAATAGCAAGAGGAGTTATTCTTCTAGGATGGAGTTTTTTTCTTCTTTAAGAATTGTTAGATTTTCTAGGCTCCCAATTATAAATCCTTTCTATTTAAATACTTCAGCGTGTACCTAAGAAATATGAATTTCTGCCATTTATTTTTATGGGTAGTAATAATATTATTCATAATGAAAATATAACTTTTGGCTATATTTGAAAATGAAAGATATATATGGTTAAGTACTTTATGATTCTTCTTTTTTTAAGGCTCATATCATGTCATTGATTTTTAAGCAGAATTCTTATTGATTTGCTAGAAATCTATGCTTTAAAATCAATGACACAATATGGCCTTAATAAAGTGGTGAATTTCATAGTGCTATAAATTGTATTTTTGTTTTTACAATGTTAAATGCACCTATCTTAAATCCTACAGGCAGTATTTTTTGTACCTGGCAACTAGCAAACTGTCAGGAAGACACCAAGATTCTTTTCTAGCAGAGAAAGTAAGCAAAGCATTTCTACCCTGGACAGCAGAAACACAGAGTGGCTCCTCTCTGCTCCAGTTTTTTTTATTTTTGGGAATTTAGAGTGAACATTTTTTTATCACTGATGGGTAAAAGTTTTGTTGATAACTGGGTCATGAAACAAAGGCTATGGGCTTGTTCTCAGACAGACACAAAGGTAAGCAGAGCAAGAATGACATATTCCCGTAATTGTACAATGTTCTAGAGAAGCTCATGAAAATATGAAAATAGCAATCTCTTTTAAACTGTGATTCTCAATCTTTTTCTCTGTCTCTAGAAACTAACTAGGTGTGAGAATTTTGATGAACACTCCAATGTAATTTTATTTAATTTGATGTTGCATGTAAATCTCTTTTATAGGTCCCTTTAGATGGAATTTTATGTGGAAAAACCTTGTCATCAGAAGGATTAATGCCTGCATTAGCATTTCTGCAATAAAATCAGAAGCTAAGTGGTGAAGGCCACGGACACCTCAAACCTGGATTCCTTTGCTCTGTGTTAAGTGCTGGAGTCTTTATTACTTGCTGTAGGGAAGCCATTGCAAATGCTTACAAGGAACTGCTTATCCCTGCTTCTCTGGGTCCTGTTTGATGGAGGCCTCCTAACACCACTGCATCCACAGCCACCAGAGATTTTAAAAGCAGAGCCAAGAGAAAATGCTGCCCCAGTGCCAGGGAGAAGGTCATCTGCCCAGCGAGTCAAACGAGGCTGGGTGTGGAATCAATTTTTCGTGCTGGAGGAGTACATGGGGTCTGAACCTCAGTATGTGGGAAAGGTAATTTTTTACTATTTCTTTACAAGTTTAAATGATACAAATAGTAAAACACATTATAAATATGTACCTGTTTCTGGTGGGTCAAATCTTCAACTGACAATAGTTCCCTCTGTTCATCACTTTTACCATTAAGTCTCTCATATTGTCACTATGTACTTTCTATCTTTATATTTTTGACTCATTTCCTCATTCTTGGTTTTGAAATAAAACAACAAAAGCAAGCAAACAAAGGTAGTTTTGAGATAATTTTGTGGTACATAACTAACTTTAATCTATTGTAATAATATACTTGATTTTTAGCAATATTGGTCTGATATCAAGAGATAAGATTTAAACCATAAATCTCTAGCCCAGAATGCACATCCGTTTCTGTGGTTGGTATGCTTACTCCGAGTCAGTTTTCAGCTAATGAAGACACCCATTTGTTGCTCTGTTATGCCTCAGTAGCATTTACTTTTATTTCTGATTATTCAGATTGTTTTCAAGCATTTCTAATACATTTTATCACTTCATAATTCAAATTGTTGCATTATAGCTTTTATATTGCGTGCAGACATCCACACTCATAGAGATTTGTGCAATTCTCTCTCATTATATGACCACCATTTCTGCAGAAGAGCATAAGTCGATAGCCAACTGTTTGAGACATCATGCTTTAGTTTTTACTTTAATACCATTTTGTTACTTTTTTTTTTTTTTTTCTTTAATGTATAGGCTGGGAGCCTTTTTTCCCCCCCTGAATAAAAATAAAATGAACAGAAAATTAATTTTCTCTCTTACCTTTCTGGAAAACTATTCCAAGTAAAAGAAATATATAAAGAAAATACATGGTTCAGTATATCATTTAAAAAAGCAGATAAAAAAGTACTTGGATATTACACATGCAGATATTTGTGTTAAGCACTCATCTATATTAGTCAAAACAATTTACAAAACAGTATGTTTATAGTACAAAGATAATATAATGAGCTTGTTTTATAGTCTGAAGGCACAGGAACTGCATAATGAAAAATTGCATATTTATGATGTCCAGTTGATACAAATTACGCTTTCTCTAACACCTATCTTTGTTCTGGCAACTTGCTAAATATGCGAACAGGGACTAATCACATTTGATGCTGTAACAGAGGCAATGTGATTGCTGTGCTTTTTACCTCAGAAGACCAACATATTGTTGCTCCACTATATTTCTGTAGTCTTTATTCCTTTATATAAGATTGTCTGCATAGTTATTTAAGGTCAGTTCTAAGCTGACAATATTAATTTGGCACAAAATTGACTGTTATCAATGTAGTGATGGATCAAATGCTTTATTCATTAAGAGTAAGACTTACCACAGATTTACCTGGAATATTTCCACAACTTGTAACAGTTCAAAAAAGCCTCAAGGGGTAAAAAAGAGAGTTTTGAAATAAGAGGAAAAAATCTAACTACAGAATAGCACATGCAATAGTGGTGCTTCTTGACAGATTATCATATATTACTCTTATTTAATAAATAAAATACAGAAGGATGTTAGTGATGAAAGACTAAATATAATAGGCTGGTTAGTTATTGCATCAGTAACATTAAGAACAAAAACTTGTTTCTAGAATAGAGCAATAAAGTCCAGATGATAACTTTTTAACATTGTTTATTGCCTGCTAAACATCGTCTTGATGTTTACTACAACTTGTTTTATCTATATTAACTATTAGCTTCAATATATCTGAAAAAAAAACAAAACCCACACTAGTTTCTGTATGTCATCTTTGCTGAATCTTTTACAAAACCCCAACACAAGATGGAGATGCTAATATTTCTCTCTTATTTTCCACAAAGCTCTCAGAGAAGGTAAAGCACTTAACAAGACAAGTTCCTTAGAGAAATTGTGCTTTCAAGTCCAGATAATGAAAGCCAAGCTTAATATAAATTCAAACCATTGTCAACATACTGGAATGAACTTACCAGTGCCTAATCAATATCTTTAAATCTTTTGTAATTGTAAATAATCGTATAAAAATTTATAGGTATGAAATGCAATTCACTTCTTGATTGATTGCAGAAATTAATTGCAGAAATAAATTATTTGCCATAATTAAAGTTTAGTATAAAAGCATATATTTTCAAATTAATTTTTTATGATGCTACTGTTCTTTATTTTAAAATAGTAATAAGTTTATGATAAAGTGTAGAATATTTCATGTGACGAGAAATGACAGGATTTTTGTCTTCCAGCTGTGAGAGCCAGATACCTGTGCATTGATATTTATATTACTTATTATAGAATTACTGTATTAATAATGTCACAGTAATTAATAAATAGAAGTCTAATGTACCTATTAAATCAGCTGACAATGTCTCTAAACAGGTGAGGGTGCCTAATTAATTTCACAACCATGCTGTAAGATTTACAGCAATAATGTCATCTGTTATCAGCCAATGCACTTAATTTCTTTCATGTCTATTTTTAGAAGACTGTCCCAAGTCTCAGGTTGCAAATCAAAATATAGCTTAGAAACTGATGGGGATTAGCCTAGTTTACAAGTGCTGATCATGAAATAGTGTTGCAAGTTGACACATTAAAAACATTTAACCTGAATATTCAAGTTTGGAAATCTCCTGCTTGTGTAATCTGGAAGGGCCATAAAAATCCATCAGAATGCTAAACAAAAGATGACCCCCTTTACTAGACATCCAGTGATCAGATAAAGTCTGAAAATCAATATTAGAATATGATATTGCCATGTGACTCATGGAAATGGAAGGGGAGGCTTGCTGTAAAATAAGATTTGCTTATTTACTTTGCAGTGTTTTATTTGTTTTCCTTGTACTGTGAAGCTCCAGCAGGCCAGGAAAAACAGCACATGTGGATGAAGATAAAAAAGTGCATGATTCTTTTTTTCATGCAAAAGCTCAGTTCTCAGTGAATGGTGGCACAAATCATTACAGTGTCAGGTCCTCAAGTATGGCCAAGTCCCAACACATTTTATAACCATGAGCAAAGTTGCAGTTTTAATTGCCTGTAGGCAGGAGTATCTCAAGGGACTGCAAACCCACCAGAATACTATGAATCTTTCTGTAAGCTTTCTTTATTGCTGTGTTTCAATAAGTGACATGGAGAGGCAGTAAAGTAAACTGAAAGTTCAAATGAACAAAATAGACAAGGACAGTATAGGTTCTTTATTTCCAAGATAATACTAGTAAAGGTTTTTCTTTATGATGCATGTAGAATCCTTCCCTTTATATGTATCTTTGCATTCCTAGTGTGTAAATGCATTGCATATTTCTTGTGTTGTAGACCTGCACAGTTGCTTTTAGTAAGAAATGTTGCTGTCTTTCCTCAAGCTTGCAGTGACAGGCATATGGCAATTTGTACTGAATGCAGACTGAGTTCCTAGCAAAAGATTGCAATGTCCTCTTCAATGTAGTGGCCATTTTCCTTCTATCTTCTAGTGCACTGGAAGGGGGGAGAATCTTCGCTTGCTAGATATTCTTTTGCCAATGAATAACATATGTTTTGCAACATTTTGTTCTTTAAACCCCTGTCATGTTATATGATCTCACGTGCAAACTACTACAGGTATTTTTATTAAGAAAAAGATGCTGGAAAATTTAATACTCATGATGACTGCTCTATAGCAGTACAGGGAGCGTGCGACCATATGGTGTTGTTCATCTGACTCAGTCCTGAGGAAGCCTCATCATCTTCAGGGGCTTGACCATATATCAAGGCAAAAACAGTGCTGATTTGAAGGAGGCAGAGCTCTGTATCTGTGACCAGAACAAAGTGCTATTTTAAGACCTAATAATTTATCCTCTGCATCTGAAATATGAGCATAGAATTCACTTATGAATTTTATAGTGGATAGTTTTTAATGTAATGAAATTAATGTTGACCACCCACGTCTTTCTGAATGCTTGCTTTCATTTCACAGTTATTTTCCCTCTTGGGTGAGTGTCTGGATGACGGGGCAGTCTGTGAAGGAAATTTTGCACTTCTTGTGTAGAATATGTTCAGATAAACAATTTTACAGTGCTGTGGTCACAATTTTGGCATTATTCATAGGCACTGAGTTAACTTGAAAGAAAAAAAATTAAGGAAAAAAATACATGTAGGATTTGAAAGCTACCATCCTTTGAAGAAAAAAATGCTTAAGTCTGTTCGTAACTGTATGTTGATTAACCTGAATTTTTTTAACTACATTTCAACTAGATTTCTGTGTAGAGGGTCACAATAGTATTTTGTTTAAAATTGTAAAACAGGTTTTTTCTGACTTATCAGATTCCATGCCCGCAAGTGAAGTAAAAATATTAGAGAGACCTGTGTATCATTTCCATTAGACATTTGCATTGTGCCTTCATCAAGGAGATGAAAATTGTTTCAGTGACTGCTGCTACGAATGTGTTAATTGACTCCCATGATGGAGGACATCACAGTGAGTCATTTCTGTTTCATTTTAATATGAAAGATATGCTATTCATAAGAATGAGCATGTTCAATACATTTTACAAGAATTCATACACCCACCTGCTGGTATCACAGTGAAATCTTGTTGGCCCTTAGTGGTCCTTAGATAATAATTTAAACTATAATCAGGCATGGTCACATTAACCTGGTTTACAAAGCCAGCTTACTGAGTTTATGCCATGCATATTTTCAAGGAAAAACACTGTCCCAATTTATTACAGATGAGAAAATTGATGAGGAGAAATGAGATGGTAAAAAAGTGCAAGAGGAATCAGAGCTGGTCGCAGAACTCTGGATTTCTTATCTTGCTGCGTTGAGCTGACACCTTTGTCTTTCTCATTTATGTCTGGCTGGTAAAAAAACTGATGACTTTAAAAGCTTTACATCTTGTACATTGTATAGAGTATGCGAGACATAAAGCAATTTTGACAGTTGCATGCGAACGTGTGAGGAGGAAGTTGAACCATGGAATCGCAAAACCCCCAAGAGCAAGTCAGACTTGCATTTAATGTTTATTCTTGCAAGCTTACCCTTTTACAAGGTGTATAAAGACCTAGTTTTATTCTCACAGGTAATAGAGATGAACAACTTACAACAGAACATTTCTTATTGATCTAGTTAGTGACTTTACTGTGTTTATTGATGTACTTAGGTAGCTCATAGCTGGAAAATTAGAAGCAAACTACTGGTAGGAGTAATAACTCTTTCCTGTGGTCCTTGAATTCTTAGAAATTTTATGAAGTATTTGGAGATCAAATGAAAAGCAGAACTATGTTTTCACTGGCTGCATGGGAGATGAGAAAGCAAGTTCTGGACAAGGAGAGATCAAAATAAAAAGGAAGGATCAGCTTCTTGAGATGTCACCTACACTTTAGAGGATGCAGAAGTTTGAGGTCGTTCTGAACAGCTAAGGATGTCACATACTGAAATATTTCAAACTCTAAAATTTAGCAGGCTGTATTGCACAAGCGTTCAATGATCTGAATAGGAGATTGAGGGCCTGTGGAGATGGTCCCGTTAGCATGAAGTGACTGGCTGTCAGAAGACCTCTGATGGTGCTAGCATTATATCTGAAGTTTATATGGCCAACGAAGGTGGAGAAATACGCATAAACTTATAGAAATTAAATTGCTAAGGGAAAACCTTATATCTATTGCAGTTTTATTCAGAATGTTTTTGTATAAATGACTTCAAAATATAGTTTTGGTTTGTCCAAAACTTTTAATCAAGGAAAATTTGAAGATTTTCAATTTATTTAATCTAAATATTAGAATTTGATTCACTTGGTAGTCTTAGACATAGCACTTCTGACAATCAGGTCAGAAATTCATGTATTATGTATATTGGAAATGCAAACTGAATTTATAACTAGTGACCATCGATTACAGTTGAGCTGAGGTCACAATATATCTGTTCTGAAAGAACAATCAGAATGCCCAAATAAGAAATTAAATAGACATTTCATAGACAACAATGTAAACACACTAGAAAAAAAAATAAATTCTTAACAGGAAAATTAAAAACACAGAAATATTAAATAACACCTAAGTGTGAGGAGACTAGATTAAAGCTCAAGTTTTCATATTTACGAGGCAGATTGTTTTGTTTTTTTTTTTTTTTTCAAAATGTGGAATTCTTTGTTTCTTTTGTTTATTCAAGAGGGATGTGGATTTGGTATTAAAACTGAGATTGGTAAAATAATTAAACCAGCAAGTTTCACAAATAGAAATAATTTTACCCAAAATGCATAGTCGTTAGAATGTGAATATATAATTGGAATGTTTATATAATTTTCACTGAAAAGTAGTGCTGCAGAAAGGGACCTGGGGGTCCTGGTCAATGGCAAGTTGAATATGAGTCAGCAGTGCCCTGGCAACCAGGAGGGCCAACCATGTTCTGGGAACATCAGGCAAAGCATCACCAGCCATTTGAGGGAGGTGATGTTCTGCTCTGATCTGCTCTACTGTGGCCTCACTTTGAATATTGTGGCAGTTTAGGGCACGAAAACATAGGAAAAATCTTAAGCTATTTGCGACCATCCAAAGGAGGGCAACGAATATGATGAAGGCCCTTGAGGGGAAGCCAAATGAAGAGCAGCTGTTCAGCCTGGAGGAGAGGAGACTGAAGGGACACCTCACTGCAATCTACAACTTCCTCATGAGGGGAAGAGGAGGCACTGATCTCTTGTCTGTGGTGACCAGTGACAAGACCTGAGACACTCAAGTTGGATATATAGAAAAGGTTCTTCAACCCAAGGGTGGCTGAGCACTGTAACAGGCTCCTCAAGGAAGTGGTCACAGCACCAATCCTGACATAGTTCAAGATGCATTTCAACAACACTCTCAGGCACATGGATAGTCCTGTGCAGGGCTAAGGGTTGAACTTGACAATCCTTGTGAGTGCCTTACAACTCAGAACGTTCTGTGATTATTTAGATTTTATTGAATCAATATAATTACTTACAATTTATGAAAACCAACACTGAAATTCAGAACCATTATTATTAACAAAATTAAAACTTAAATTCACTTTTTCAGATAAAATTATAAATATCTTGAAACAAAAATATATTTTCACAGCTAAAATCAATCAATTAATCAATCAATTATTAATGAACTTTGAACCCCACAGCTTCTCTTCCAGTCTGAAATCGACCTTGTGTACCCCAAAACTTGCTTACATTTTCCCCATATGTTGATGTAAGTCTGATGAAATGAATTGTCTTTCATAAATGAACCTTGGTTTTACTGCATAAAAAATTATTCATAAAACAGATCACAATTTTTTTTTCTACCTGGAAAAAACTGCAGAAAAAATCAATATGAAAATTCAAAATAGATCTTATCAAAGAAATGTGGAATGTAACAGGACTAAAACTGAGGAAATAATAATAACACATAAAGATAACCAAATATTATTTCGATGTCCCAGTAGTGGAAAATTATTTTGTTATTGGAACACTATTGCACAGATTTCTCTCTCTGTTGTCTCTTGCTACTGGTCATTTAGTCAATCTAAACAGAGATTATAAAATCCAAAAAAAATTCAAAAACCTTGTAGTGACATTTGTAAACGGATTATGCTGTTCCTAAGGGTTGAAGATGATCTCAAGCATAAAAACAGTGGTTTAAAATTGTGTTTTTCTTTCCAGAATTATTTTTAAACTCTGATAAACTGTTGGTTTCATTCATTATGTGGTACCAGATGCAAGTGTTCTGTGACCACTCCATGGCAGTGATACATGTTATAGCACTATATAGCAAAGAGAAGGTGACTTAAGGAGAAAGGTGCTTATGTAGATACTGCTGGTTGACATGTCCCTCCCTCACTCAGCCCAGGGGATGATATCTCATGAAAGGGGAAAAAGAGATGAGAAGAGCTAAAAGACACAGTAATGAGTAAAGACAATGTCCATCAACATGGACACATGCTAAAATTAAAACTCATATAGTTTTCATTGTTAATTTCTACCTTAAATTCAATTGTCCTCTGAAGAAAGTTTTGTTTCATAAAAACATGTAAAGAAAAAACCACCCTGTTCCACTGTAAAATGTAAGAAGCATAGGAGAAAGACAGATTAAAATAGAATAGATGGAATGAAATTTAGAGAAATACTCAAGAAGTAAGACGGCAATAGAGAGCTGTTTTATACAGATTCAGAAATTGCATCAGTGAAGGTGCAGATAAACAGTAATGATGGCAGTCAATATCCTGGTCCTTTTAGAACTGGTGGTGCTTCTGGTGTTGCACCATGAAAACCAAATTGCAAAGGATGCCCCATTCATATCAGAGCATGCCAGTTTTCTTCTGCAGCTGTTAACTGCACAAACATTTTTCATTAGCTGATGAGACCTTTCTTCCCCTAGGCTCACATACTTACACTTCATTGTATTCTGAAATTATTTGCTGCAGTGATGGTAAACAAAAGGTTCTGGACTGAGCCATGGCAGTGTAACCTTAAATAGCTTCAGAATTTGTCTAAGCAGCTGTGTGCAGTAGTTATTCCTATTTTTACAATAACAGAAAAAAGTGTGTGCAAAGAACAAAGCCAAGCTTGGGAAAAATCTCCTGTCTTCTAGCACCAGCTGTAATTATAAAATTTAGTACCTTGTGTACTTTGTATTTATTTTAGCTGTCAGTCTCTGACCAGGTAAGTTAGAGTTATTGATTCTGTGATCACTTATTGATACTGTAGTTCCAAAACAATCTTGCAACTGCTTGTTGAAAAAAATAGATTTTCAGTAATAGATAGATTATTCTCTCCTCTTGTTGGGAAAATACTTAATTGATCACTGAAAAAGTATTACTGGTTTTATCTTTGACACTATATACTCAGTAACAGTAAGGATTTATGTTGGGACCTATATTTTCAATGTTATCATAAATTATCTTGGACGGTGTGTGAGTATCCAGGGAAGTGTTTGCTCTTCACATTAAGCTACTTGACTTAGTAAGGACAAAGGCTGAATGGAAAAAATGGGAAAAGGACCTTATGAAACAGGACTAAAATAAGACATGAAATCTGATATAAGAGTGTAAATATGGTGGGAAGAGGGAATAATTCTAATTTCATTAATAAATTGTTGTGCTCTGAGGACATTATAATCTTTCTTCAATAAGATTTTTTTTTTCATAATAGCTGTATGCTATTATGCTTAGTGTGTGGCGAATGCAAAAAAAAAAAAAAAAAGCAAAAGGGAGTTTAGAAATTATTAGCAGCAGCAGAAGGAAATACATGTCATTAATATAGATTTGTATCTAAATTTCTAGTTAGTCTATATCTTCCACACTGTGTGAATTATTTATCTCTAGTCGCAAAGAAGACATGTCCCAACTGGGAAAAGTACAGAGAAGGATACAAAGATAATCAGTACCTTTGGTCTGATTCTTCAGTGAGGAATAATTGAGTAAGATGGGTTTCCATATCCTGGAAAAGCAACGAAAAGGAGGAGATATGACACGTTTCCAAAATATCTAGAACAGAGGGGTGACACAAAAGGGGGAGCAGTCTCTCCTTCACCAATGCAAGATAGGAGGCATTAAATGAAGCCAACAGGTGGCACATTCAGAGCAAAGAAAAGGAGATGATTCTTTATAAAATGTATCAATCCAAAATAGGTAGCTCCACGCCACAGGTTGCTGTGGAGATAATAGAATATTTTTGCATATGAGAGAAGAGAATGAAGTTAATGAAAAATCAATCAGCCAAAGGCTGATAGCTATAATCACCACCAATGTCTCTCTAGATTACTGGACACTTGGAAATTCTGTGGTGAACTGTGCTGTCTCTGCCCTTAGCTTTTCTCCAGGTGCCTAGAGACAGAGTTCTTTATCCAGAGTTCTGGGCTGGAGGCCACTTTCACTGAGCACAGCACGCCATTCTTTGGAGTCTATTGACAGTAACAGACATTCTCCTCCACCTAGGATAAAATGAGAAGTGTTTATATTAATCTTGTCCCCAAAAGTGACTCATTTGAAATTGTTGAAAGTGGTTTGGACAGTTGAATGGGCAAGAATTCCATCTAGTATGAAATTAATTCTAAATAGAAAAATGTATTTTATTAAATGGTACTTCTAGTCAAAATATAAACATTAGTTCTTATACGTAAAATGCTAATATCTGCAGTATTTCATATATCAATTTACTAATGGTTTAGTCAGTATGGCTATATTAGTAATAATATTAGATTCAAAAGATATAATAGAGTAGTGCAGGTCAGTGTACTAACGTAATGTCCAGAGAAAGGTCCAGTTAGGAAGAAGCTTGTGATGTTGTTGGAAACATTCATGCCTGTCAAGATCTTACACTCCCAGCCATTTCACACTAACTGTTTCTTTAGTTTTCTAGACCATGTCGTTAGCAGAGTATCTTCCTTAAAAAAAATCCTTAAAGAGAGCTGAGCCTGTTCAGGCTCCCTACAAGCACCCTTTATATCTGAAGTTGGCCTAAGAATGGAACACTTACACTACCCTGAGGGATGAGCCTGTGCTGTAGTCCACCCAGTTTTGCATGCTGCCTTTGTGATTTGATTTTCTCTTTCACTCCAGGCGAGAGGGAACTTCCTAAGTCTGTGCTCAGGCCAACCTGGGGATGGAAGGTGATTTATCAGCGCAGGTCCCAAGCTAGCTTATCATCTACACAAAGCATGAATGCAATAAACCTTGAATCGCAGTTATACCTATACTCAAACCCAAACTCAAACATGCCTGCAGAAGACAGACAGATACAAAGAAGAAATAGTCCCTTATGTCTTCTTTCTGAGATATTTTTTACTTTTTATGCAAAAAACATGCCATTCTTATAAAATGAAGTATGTCATTTAAATTATACCTTCCAGTCATCTTCATGAAAATAAAATGACCTCTTAAAAGGGATAAGAGTTGTGATAATGTCATGTTATTCTCACTGCCTGATAAACTGAAACGTGAAAAGTAAAGGAATTTTTTATTACAGTTTCTGCTTTACTTCTGTGGAAAAAGCTCTTGTTTGCCTTGCAAGCTTAAAAACCTTCAGATTTCTGTATGTGTTTACATACAGTCTTTATGTGCAAAACAAATCCAACGTAAATTGAAGGAGAGTGCAGTGATTGAATAACAATTTAGGCCTTTCAGGAATGTGTACAACAGCCTTTTGATTTTTCTTTACTACTTTGGATCTTAAAAAACAATTTTCTGGTTCTTAGTTTAAGTTGTCCTTTAAAGAAGCTTAAGGTGAGTCAAAATGAGAGAATTTTCTGTTCCACTATCTTATCGGATAATGTCAATAAATGTGTTTTAATTAGTGAACCCTTTTCTCCCTGTGACTATGGCAGTGAGTAAACTGTAGGCCCTGATGATGATGGTTATGGTTATGGTTAGGAGAGGGGTTTTTTTCAAATTTTTCTCATGGTCTTGGTTTTCAGCAGTGATGTCTGAGTAAGATGTTCATAACAGCACATTCTGAGCCTTTTATGGTTTTTATGTCTTGATGTTTGTGTAGAATACGTTGTATAGAGTAGTAGCTCTCTATGTTGAAGATAATAGAGTTTTTTAGTGTTTCATAATGCAGGAACCAGACATTTTCATTAATGTGTCAAAATGCAAATTTGGATAGTTAACAAGAATTATTGTGTCAAAAACATCAGCTTGTAAATATTTATGTATTATTACTTATGTGAGTTAAGGATTACAATAAAAGAGTGATGCAAGACATGCTTCTATTTACTGTAACAATATGTTTTTTCTTACTGTGAGAACCAAAGCGCGAACTGCAGAAGATCAAGCCAAGAAAAAAAAGTCTCATTGAAGTGTATCTTCTAGAATCCAAGAGTACTTTTCAGCACTGTCATATAAGCTAGTTAGTAGTTCTTGTTTGCCCAACAGCAGGTAACTGCTTCTAGTTTAACTCTACTTGATGCCTGTAGTACAGCCCAAGAAAATAATCAATGAGTCTTTGCAGAATCAGGAGATTCCTGCACAAGCTTGATGAATTCTGGCAGATAGCATTTGTGCAGTTTAAGAATAATTATAAAGATGCTGAAAACATTGCCAGTTAAGGTATGTGTCACTGTGGAATTTTAAAAAAGTATTTTAAAAAATAAGTAATATTTACTTGTTTCAAATAATTTCTCTGCTAATATACTGTCATCATTAAGTTAAAGGGCAATAGACCACATATAACTTATGTTAGAAACAATAATTTTAGCTTTTTTAGTTTTGTTTGGCAGAACAAAGAAATGAAAGAAGTTATTCTTTCATTTGGATGCAGACAAGATTGGTTTGGGGTATTATTTTTTTTACTTTATTTACCATTTTATTATATTCATTGCACTGCCATGTCTGAAAGGCATATACTGTAAGGCCTGGTTCTGAATTGCACTTACTAGATCATTCTTCCTTTGGCAAGTTGAGTGTAAAATTCTGTCAGATGAGTCTGGTAGTGGCCATAGCTTAATTTTATTATCCAGGGTAGTAAAATGTCTAACCTATTATTTTGTATAGGAACTACTTTTTTTTTTTTTTAAGAAATTGTAATTGATCCCATAAAAAAAAAAAAAAAAGAATTTTTCTGTTCTCTACACTTATTGCTGTCTCCACAAAGTACAGTGATTCGTAGAAGTGCTTTTATGAACCTAATCACTAAGGTATCTGTACATTGTAATGGCTATCCTTGGAGTGGATCTGTGAGGTGAGAAAGTATTAACTCTCTTCCATAAGCAGGGAGTTGAAGTAAGCAAGACGGAGTTACTTGTCAGAGTAATTATAGAAATGAAATTGAAATCTTAGATACTAAAAGTCCATCCTTCTGATTTTTTATTTTTTTATTCTTGATATGTGTGGAAGGTTTTTAGTACAAATAATAGTTTGATATTGTATGAACTGATGAGATGGAAGTTGTGTCTCTGTTGAAGAACATAGTAACAGAGAGCCGGGTAGATCTGCCTACCTGGAAGTGAAATAAAGGGTTACTAATTACATTTCTCTACATCCAGCATTACAATGTTCTTTACATTAAATAGTTATATTCAAAGCCCTTTCCTAGTCTTGACATTAATAATATCAAATTTGTAACTGCAGGGTGAAGTAAGCTCAAGAGAAAGAGGGAAGGGGATAAAAGGTCAATGCTGCCAAGTTCTCACTAGCTTACTGTATTCATGGATCATCAAACTAGATGACAAAATTATAAAATAATGGAGAACACAGGCAACCAGAAGTATTGTGTTCATAAAAATCTGTCTCCATTGTGCTTTATGGATCTTCACTTGTGTTTCTTGGAATAGATTGTTAATGTTTCTCAGAGACTGATTCTGAAGGAATGGCTTCCTCAGTATATTAAATAATTCTGACAGGCTGCTAATTTTCTTTAACTATCTCCAAATATCAGTGGTTAAAAACTTGTAAAAAATAATGGTGTATGTAATTAGCCTATTAACATTATTTTTCCTGCAAATTATACAATATAAGGGATATGTACTGAATTTGATCATATTTTGTGCATTGAGGGGAAAAGGCACCTGCAACCCCTCTGCCCAAAAACAAGAGAGGAATGAAAGATTCTTTCATTCTGTGTGCTTATGTGGGATGGTTGATATGCTAGGAGTTAAATAAATTGGCTGAAATTATTTGTATTATTTTGGTAATTTATCTCCAGTGTTACTTTCCAGTAATGTAGCTCAAACTGCAGGGGAAAAAAAAAAGGTAAATTATAAATATAGGTAAAGTTATGCAAGGACTTTGCAAAGCCATTGATAGTGTATCATGACAATGTCCTAAAAAAACCTAAAAGTTATTTATAGTCTTAATGTTCATTACTGTTATAAACTAAAGGACAAGATGAGCAAGGGCCTAAAGCAATGTCTACAAAGAAAGTTAATGTTGATGTTTGCCTAAATGTTGCCAGTATCCCACATATTTTGACATAATTTATTAACCAAAAATATTTTCATAAAGTGGATTTTCAGATTCAGGGATTTTAAATTTCATTTTTTCCTCTTAAATTCCAGTTCACTTTATGCCACTACAAATGTTATAACCAGCTAATAAAACTGCATAACTTTAAGAGAAAATTGTTATGTTTACAATGCAGGCATAAACCAAGGCCCACTTGCATTTAGAGCTGTGTCTAAAAATTAAATGGGAACTTTCTTAAAAAATTCTTTTTGAGTCTTTCAAAATTAAGAAATTATATTATACTTCTTAAATACTGAAGTCACAACCATGTTTTAGAATCATTAACAGATGACACTGACAGCTGACAAATCTCCATGAGTATTTTCATTATGATTTAAAGTGCACTTTTGATCATTCAGACTTGCTGTACTTTTGTTCACATCAGGAATGGTCCTGGAGAGTACAACCTAAATTACTTTGGCATTAAAAA
>VXBA01004037.1:651577-669732 GCA_013399895.1 Serilophus lunatus | reverse complement strand
AAAAAAAAAAAAAAAGCCAAGAGGATGCACTACATGAATTGGCTCTTAGTCCATCGAACCAGATGAAATTTTGTTCACAGCAAAAACTCTGAGATACATTTATTGCCTGCATCATTCCTCAGCAGCAGCTGCTTCATTCTACAGAACACTCTTACTGGTTCACATTACTTGCTAACATGGGTACAGCTTGTGTCTAATAAAAAATAGATACGGAGACACTACCCAGTGCTAGGTGAGTCCTGGTGTGTTCAGTCAGCTGTCTTTCCCTAGAATTTAGTTAAATTTTCCAGTATTTTTAATAAGTACTGAGCAGAAGTGATTTATACAGTCAAGTGTCCAAAGTTGAGGAAGAAATTATGCAGAATAATAGTATAAAGCAGGAGAGTATGATCTCAGCTTTGGAGTAATGCTTAGCAATATTTATATTTATGTAAAATATGTCTCAGGGTGTCATAATTTCAGGTTTGTAATATACAACTCTCAGAGCGTACAATCCTTGAAAAATCTAGTTACTAAAAAGAAGTCTTTACATGGTTTGGACAAAATCAGGATACTGATTTAGAAGAAATTAACTTTGAAAGTACAGAGACGAGAGGTGTCGCACATGTGCAGGTGTGTGTGTCTGCGTGTGATCTGCAAGATATATTTGCTTATACATCTTTTTTAGGTTGGTTCTGTGTTTTCTTTGTGTTAGAACATGTTCAGCCATTGTTTTTAGCATTGTGAAAAAAAGTGCAGAAAAAAAATGATGAGATAGATTTAAATTATGTTGAAGTAACTGAGAGATTTCCTTTTGAATAAATTCTGTCTTGATCATAATTGACTGTTAAGACAAAGAATGAAACAGGTAAGGCAAAGTTATAAGAATCATGAGAGAAAAATGAAAAATTATTTTTGTTGTATTTAGTTTCTAAAATATGGTCTATTTAAATAGATGGTTTTTTTCACTGCAATAATGAAAGATAAAATGAAGTAGAATTCCATTATTTATTTTTTTTTAAATGGGAAGAAAAATAGATTAGTCCAACTAAAAAATGAATTTTTCAGAATAAAAATTTTGGTGTGAAAAGATTATACAAAGTATTATGAAGAAAAAAACTAATTTTCTAAATACTTGTTTATGCTGCTCTTATCAGTATTTTTATTCCTATGAAGACCTGTACTTTCTTCTGAATTCCTCCTAAAAATATTCATTATAATACTTCTTAAACTGCAAAAGTTAATATTTCAAAATATTTTTATATATGAAGGAGATGAGAAAGTAAGTATACATTATTCACAATCTGTGATAGAGAAATCTTGTATGTAGAACACAGTCTAAAATGCCATCTGTTTCTTCCTTTAACATTCTCATAAAATGTGTATTTTTAAAATACTTGGCTATGTAAAATTAATTTGCCCTTTCTTTTGGAAACATTTGCTAGCTGTTTTGCAACATCTATTAGTAATGAACATGGTTTACACCTTTGATCATAGGCTTCTTTTTTTTTTTTTCCCCCTTCTTTTCTCTTCTTTTTAATTTTTCTCTTCTACATCTCACCAGGAAAAGACCTACCCTAAAACAAGCATATGGAGAATCTGTGGGTCTATGCTTGTGTGTGTAAAACGTGCAATTGGGGGAAATTGATTTGGTTATTTACTTTTGAGCCAATAAACAATATATTATTCTCATGGGCCCTCTGGTTTAACTGTCTTGACCTTTAGTGTTTTTGACCTTAAACCTTCATTGAATTTACACAGTTTCATATGGAAGAAGGACGAGTCCATTTTAGTTGGCGTTCTCTCTTCAGTTGGCATCTCTCTGTTATTTTCTGTTCTCTCTCTCTCTCTCTAACTCAGTTGAGGTCATTTGGATTGATAATTTCTTAGGTGTTCCCAGATGAAGTTCTACAAAGTTAGACTATTCTGCTTCATTTCTCTGACTTTTGAGTTTCTAAGTCTTGAATGAAAAGGAAACTTAATGCTCATTCACAGCTGCTATTGGCCTGTAAGGCAGAGAATGATAGAGTACTGCCATTAAAGTCACTATATTTTCAACGTATTGTACCATTGGGTTCCTTTGTAGTATTCTATTTCTTTGTCTGTTTCCCTTCCTCTCAGTAGAGTTGTTAATACTCTCTGTAAATTGTAAAGCTATCATCTCTAGCTCTTTTATTAATATGAGTTTGTAGAACCTGAACATCATTAACTTTCCTTTGTCAAAGTTTGTAATACCTCTGGGACCCTGACAGTGTGTTGCTACACAAATCCTATAAACACCCTACAGTACTGACATGTGCTGCTAATTTGCTGTTGCCATGACTAGTTTATTATTTTGCCTGTCCACAGGCAAAAGTGCTTTTCCACCCTTTTCACACTGGCAAATACTGCTCAGCCAGGAAACATAGGAGTTCTTGTGGACTAAGTAGAGAAAGAGCTGATAGCGGCTGTCTTGCCGTGGCATGGCATATGTATTTCTCCTGTGGGACAGAGGCAGGTGTAGCAGCAGAATCAGACGACAAAATGTAGTCAGTAATGATGGGAAAATGAAGGTTTAGTTGCACTTTTGGGAAGTCATCTGGAAGCATCTTACAACCTTCCCTCAATGATTCTGGTGAATCTGTGTTGCTGTGCTGAGGAGGGATGAATGTTAGAAACCTGTACTGTAGTCACGGAGAGCAACGCCCTCCAGCTGAGATATGTAATCACTCTTTTATAACCTCTTTACAAAAAGGCATGTGTCTCTTCTTAGCTGTGCTTTGTACATCCCAGCCTGGCTGAGTCACCTATTCACCTGCAATCCAAGACATTATATTCACAGATCACAGGCAAGTAGCAGAATTCCTCTGTATATTTTTTTCCATCTTCCAAAAATATTTCCTTTTTCTCTTTCTTTAAAGTGAAAAGTGGTTTTTGAGGGCAAGCTTACTTCAGTAGAGAGGACATGTATCAGAATTTTTTTGAGAGGGAAGTTAATCAGCATTTCTGTGGCTCTTCCGTGTGTATGAGGAAATCAATTTTTAATTTACGGAATGAAGAGACATCTTCGTATTTTCCCATTGTTTTTTCTTCTAAAATACAGTTTCCATTCCACATTAATCTCACATTTAAGAATGAATTTGTGTATGTTTACTTTACAGGGGTAAAGATTGGAATTCTTAATGAAAAAGAATCCCAAGGAATTTCATAATCTATGGTCAGTTACAGGATGCTGATAACAAAGGAGTCACACAAACCCCAAAATTGTAATTAAGGGTCCACAGTTCTAACACAGTTGACAAAATAGATGCTTCAGGACATCAGAAATGCTACACTGATACTTGTTGCAGCTAGTATATCAAATTATGAAGAAAGTATATTAGTGTTGCTCCAGGTATCAGATGTTTCAGTAATGTTCCAGTATTGTTTAAAACAAACTAATTTTAAGATTATTTTTATTTTGCAGGTGATTGGTATTATAATGTCTTGTTAATTATGCTAACTAATCCCAGTCTAACTAGATCACTAAGTTAATTAGCAAAAAAATCTTTATGCATTTATATATTTCAAAATTTTTATTGGTGTGCCTCACTATTTTTATCCATTTTAAAAGATTATATATGGAAAATTTAGTATTCAGTTGAATTCTTACAGAAGAATATCATCCTGATAAGGCTTTAAGTGTGCTGAGACATAATCTATTCATGATTTTATAGTATGAAATTTTGTTGTGACAGGTGTTTGGCACCCCACACCACCAATTCATATTTCCTGTAAATGTATCATTAAGATGAAAAATATGCACTTTTAAGGCACACATGTAGTAAATATAAAGCTTGGTCTTGCTTAATTTTTTTTTTTCCTGTCTGTGCTATATGATTTTTCAAAACATATTTTGCAGCACTCAAAACAAGGCCAGCTGGATGCAAACAAGCGATGAGTCTATTATGAAAGCTTAAAAAGGCCCTACTACAAGTGAATGTCGTATTCTTTTCATTCTGCTAAGCCAGCCTCTCAAAAGACTTAGTTGTAGAGTAAAGGATGTAGCTGTAAATTGGATCTCATAGCAGCTCAATACAATGTCTGTTTTCCTGTGCAGATGTGGAAGGTGAGAGTAGGAAGGTACATAAAGCCTTTGTTTGTTCCTATTGAGTCAAACTCCTTAGTGTTCCTTTAATAGAACAAGCTCTATGAGGCACGTAGCTGCTATAAATAGACCGGTGCCCCACTGTGGATACGGATTTTGGCAGTTACGTTTTATTTCCTATATGCAAATAAAGCGCAATGCTACAGAGTACATCCTTGCGTGGCTTTCCTTGGGTTGCCTGTATACTGTCTTTGTAGAGGTTGTACCTGCCATGTACATGTAGTCACACAGTATGATCATAGTTTCACAGTTAGATCTTATCTCCTGAATGAGATAGGAAAATACAGCTTGTCTCAATGCTAGAGTGCAGTACTCTTCAGTTACTTTAAGAACTACTTACAAAAGAATACGCTTGCAGGGCAGTGTTCCATACTTCAAATCTATTCTGATTCATTGAATCAAGATGGCAGATCGATCATCGTCAGATATCCATCAAAGAAATGAGATTTTCTAACAAATAACTTTGCACTGAAAATAAATATTTTAATAATCCATTTATTAATAGAATTAGAGATGCTAGCTTTCAACAGATTAGGTAATTTGTATATCCTTCCATTAAAAAAAAAAAAAAGCACAACAGAAATAACTATTGTTTTCTGGCTTAGTAATTTTTTGGCAAAATCATTAGTAAATAAATGTAATTACCTGTTTATTCTTTGATTTGTTTTAAACAAAAACACTGTATACATTTTACCTTCCTGAATTAATTCGATGAAGAAGTTGATTTCTCTTCCCATGTAAATAAGACTCTCTTTTATTGTTACATTTAAATCAATTTATGGTGTAAATACTGCTAAATTAAGAGTTACACTAACAAAGAGATGCTATTTCATTTCATTTGATCTAATTCTAAATAAGGCCAGTGTTCTGCATTATCATATGTAGTTTCTATACATACATTTTTCAGGTATAATGTCAAAAAATTGTATGTTTTATTTAAGTGCCTTATTGACTGTAGGGATTCTCTATGATTCAGTGAGTAAAAATATTTACATTGTCTTTTTGAAGAGACACAAACATGTTTCTCAGTTCTCATTTCTACATTCCACATTTGGAGCAAGTGTCATGAGATGACGAACTTGAGAACTATACAGCATGTCTGTGAAAACTTGAAGGCAGACAGCAAAGGAAGGATGGCGTTTGATGCTCAGAAAGTCTCCAGACAATGAATATACTATTTTTTAATAGATAAACCTGTTCTTATGTTCAAAAAAGGCATGTGTGTCATTTATCACAACAAATGAATATTTTCATAAGAAAGTTGCTACAGACAGGTTCCCTTTGCAAATATGACTTCCTTGATCATAATTAGCAGCTACTGCAAATGCAGGTGAATTTAGCTATCAATAGCTGCAACAATTATCTGTGAAAGAAGCCTTACTTCTCTGGACATTTATAAATAGATAAAATCCCTCCCACACAACGACTAACTCCTGCACCAGTAAAAGGATTTCACAGTAATTTCTGTCTAACAGAAAGTTTACTTTTAAATTGAAAAAAGGAATTTTTGGTCAAGTTTATCCTTTCCTTTGAATCTTGAAGCAATCAAATATTATTTGAAATTCTGGAAAATCAAAGGGCAGGGAGGGGGTAGAGAGAGAGGTGATGAATGATTTACACATAAGCAAAAACTTCTTGTTTCTATTTTAAAATCTTTAGTTTGGTAAAACTTACAGGTGGAAAGAAAATTTCCCTAAGTGTGTGAATGTAAACAAAGAGAATGTTTACTCTCAGTCTGCAGGAGAGAACCCTGATAATTGTCTGCAGGAAAGTACTCTGCTAGTACTTTCAAGGCCCTGATTATTACTGAATAAAATTGGAGACAAAGGGAGTTTAGTCATTGACTTTCTTAAGTCCAAGATTTAGGCTTTATGGACACAGTTACAATTCCCTGGAGCCTGTAGAGATTTTGCCCTTGTAAATTATTTTCCCCAGGCCTTCTCAAGGAGGATTAGGGACAAATTAACATCTCTGTTGTTTCACTGAGCCTTTCTGCCAGAGAAAGGATAGAATATAAACTCACTCAGACACACTTCTTATACCTCACCTCTTGCTTCTTCCCTCTTCCAAGCTCTCTGTAGGAATAACCTTCCTGCCCTCGTCTCTGGGATAAAATTACTCTGTGCTCTTCTCTTCCTCCTCCATCTCCAATAGCAGCAGCAGAGGTGGCTGTTCTTTTATCTTCGAAGACATAAATGCAGCCACAGCTATAGAAAACAGAGATCTTAGAGCAGCCAAACAGTTCTGTTCCAAATTATAAAGCTTTGTAATTTCTTTATCTATTATATTGTATTCTCCATTGATTTTTAGAAATACGTTTATTTTTTTAAAAAGATGAGTAAATATTGCAAGCGATAGCTATAGCTAGCATATAAGTTCATGTAAACTCAACACATTTTTTTAAAAATTGCTTTGGGAAAATCCAGCAGAGACAATCACATTCAGACTTACAATGACCTAGCCTTGAGCTGTGGAAGATATTTTTCTTTTGGTTGTTAGTACATAGGTGTGACATTTTTATTAAAAAGAAGACATACCATTCTTGCACAGTGTTGCTTAATGACATGCAAACTATGAATGTATCCATAACTTACAATATATACAGTATTTCTGGGATTTGATTCAGTTCTATGTAGTGTTATATAAATGCTGCTTGTTTTAAATAATCCAATCCTGAAAAAACCTCTATCTGATGCTTTACCTGTGTCTTAAGAACCTAATTTCTCCCCTACAAAAGTCAATTAGTTAAAAGACTCCAGTGAACTTTTTCTTATTTTTGCAAAACTCCCTAAAAAATAAAATTTAATCTATGTCTCAAGCTAGAAGAAAATGCAAACTGCAGTGTGTCACTTACCTGTATTGCTTCACCAAAATGAAAGAAATACATACAACACATCCTGTTCCTGTACTGCTTCTGGAAGCTGAGAGAAATCAAGAGTGGCTATGTGGTAATGTAGCCTTTAAAAATATTGTTCTGAGGAAATCTTGCAGCTGGAACATGATTCACGCAATTGTGGTTTTTTGGAATTGATGCATCGGATACAGAAGAAGTCTTTCATTTTCTCTGCTGTACCTTCTGTTCCTATATCTCTTGCACATTGACCATTTTTCATTCGTGGCTGCTAAATTAGTTTGCCCTTTTTTTGTTGTCTTGTAATGTGAATGTTTGCCTGGTTTTGGGGGCCAATTTAAGACAGAGGTTAAAAATTCAGAACATGCTATGTTTGTAAATGCTGTAAAATTATCCTTCTGTGTTAAACTTGATATTTTTCATCTTTATGATATAACTAAGATTTTTTCTTCTTTAGAAGACAGAAGAGGTCAAACAATTTCTGTTAGTATGCCTTGGCACAACAATAGACAGTTTGAGGCAAAATCCTTCTACTCTGTCATTCCTTACCTGTTCTAGTGTGTCATTATTAAACAAAAAGAGACACATTACTGACAGAGCTTTACAGAAAGTGTGATTTACAAAACAAATTTTCTGCATTTGACATAACATTAAATTCAAATACACGAGGAAGGGAGTTTTTATATTCATTTGCTGTGCAGTCAGTTAAAAAATAATAGAAATAATAATAAAAAAAATTATTAAGGGAAAGATCAAAATGAAGAAAGCTTCATCACCACCAACAGAATATATTAGGCCTCTGCTCTAAATCCACCCAAGATCAAACTGAAGTTGAAGAGCATACTGATATAAATAAAAAGTTTAACAGCAGAAGATATATTTGCTACTTAAAGTTCCAATGGATGTCAAATTAAGCATGAGCTTTTATAATCACTTTATAATCTTTGATCTCTCCAAATGCATTGGATTTAAACTTATGCAGCATTTCCAGTGATGTGTTTACTCAAAAAGGAGGATACCCTATACCTTTAGTCTTTCTTTTCATGATCTACCTACAAGAACCTGTCCTTTTCTGTTTTATTTCCTGTTAAAAGTGTTTAGAAGGTGTATGTTTAACAGTGATTCTTTCTTTTAAAATTATCATTATCTTTGACACAGAAAAATTTCAGCATAGTTAGAACTTCTGGGTAATGCAACCAGAATCTGTATAATGTGTACTTTCATGTCTCTACATGTCCTAGAATTGTGACTTCCTAAAGTAGAGTAAACCTATTTTAGGGAGTCATAAGTAGGGTGTACTTCTAGGAATTGTACCAAGCCTTTGACTTTACAGAAAAGGTGTCTCTGAGTATTTTGCACAGCTGAGTCAGGGAGCCAGAGTCAGGCTTTGGGTTCCTTTTGTGTGCAGTTACGTGCACCATTTCTTTGACTGTGGAGGTCATCTAAGCTCTGCAACAATTTTCTCTGTAAGGGACTGATTAACAGTAGGAGATGACTTCATAACTACCATGTCTTTAGATGTTTAAGATTACATAGCTGGAGATATATTTCTTCTAGTTGCAGCTGTGGTGTGAAAATGTATCCTGGCTCACAGCTACTGTCCCTCACAGAGGTTCCTGCCTCCTCAGAAGGGCAATGCCAGCAAGAAGTTCAAGTATTCCATAATTAATTTCAAAATAGCCAAGCTCACAAAAATGAGCTGTTTGATTCCTGTAACTAGATATAACAGTATGATACAAAGAATTTCAGGGGAATTTAATTATCTCCAGATATTTAGTGTGGAGAAGTGAATGCCACCAAGGGAAGGAATGGGAAGCCACTTTTCCAGCAGCACGGCAGTCATCAACAGGCAGCTGTCACTTCAGAAGCAGAATGGCACACCCTACACTTTTTTCGCTATGACATATTCATAGCTAATCCTACAGCCTACACAAAGGTATTCCTTCTGGCATCATTAGGGCAATTTCTGTAAGATAAAAAAGGTCATGCAACTGACCAGCTGTAGCTATAGCTGCCATGGGAAACAAAATCTCAGGAAAAAAAGCAAGTACATAATATCATGAGCTACATGAAGAATCAAGCATGTGTCTGTCCTCTGATGCTAATAGTATCTTCTCTGTAATACCCAATTAGTTTACCATGATTTTATACCTTGTAGTTTAAGACATCTACAGAGTATAATTCTACTGAAAATGTATCACAGTCACACACGCTTGAAAGAAAACAGGTTTTGTAATTTTATTTCACAAGACGGAACACCTCATTTTAGACTGAAAATATCTAATCTTGCCAACAGCCTAATTTCAGTGACATTTTGCAATATAAAGTTCCTGCTTGTTCTCAACGTTTTGAACCTAATAAGGTAGTCTTCAGAGAGACTATCTTCATAAATATAACTAGATAGTCACTAGAATCTATAAACTTTCTGCTAATAGGTGTCTTACAAATTTTACTTTAGATCTGACTTCCCGAGTCTCTAATGTCTGTTTTTATTATATTTATTCATACAACATAATTCATATTTACTTGCATTGATCTTTTATATATGTTGTAGAAGGGATACAGCAGAGAACACAGTGTAAAATAATGTATTACTACAGTACATGGTATCTAGAGAGATGCAAGTCTGTTTGATTCTTACAGTGGTTTGACTCTTCTTTCAAAATGGAAATACTGCAACTGCATATAGTGTCTAAAAAGATCACCACCCCTTTATCCTTACAATTTTAATCGATTACAGTAATGCCATTGAACATTTTGCCGATCTTGCACAATCAAATAGCAACTGTGTAGAATTTGATTGTAATATTGCCTTCATTTAGTTTTCAGAATCAAAAAATAAGTATTTTCTTGAGAAGAAATACAGCAATCTCCTGCCTAAAGCTGTGATTTTTTCCCCCAGACCCATTTGTGGCAAATGCCCATCCCTCATTTCTCAGTTTTAGGTGTCAATATTATGCTCCCACTTAGTCACCAAGACTCCAGCCAGACACTGGTACAGAGGAAGTACCAGTGCTTTCACAGGTGTAAATCAAACCAGTTCTACTGTTGCCAACTGAGATGCATCCATTTGTAACAAGTGATGTCTTCCACAAGCTCCCTCAAACCAGAAGATCATTTACGATAGATTACAGGGGCACAGTAGTTAAAGGAAAGACCAGATATGGATACAGGGCACAACATCATTTTTCCTACCTGATGCATTAAGGTCTTTGGTTTGTGAGGGTTTCAGATTCAATCCTTTGCTCTGTTCCTGTTAAATATTTTGAAAAATTCTAAGCTTATGAAAGTTTAATGAGATGGTGAAATCATTTTCCACTCAGCTGTCATCAATGGCTGTATACTCCATTTTAGCTCACATTACTTCAGCAGGGATGTATAAAATTACAATGGAAAAAGAAGAAACTAGAAATTGATAAATTTCCTCAAATTTTATCTCCTGTTGTTGCTGTCTAATGGCCAATACTGGAATTTGTTTCTGGAACTTGTGATTATGTTTTTACTTTACTATGCTAATACCTAGAGGACCCAGCAGATTCACTGTCCCATAAGTTGCTACTACTCTGTAGAACATTCCTCTCAAATGACATTCAGCATAATTGTGGACTTAAACCTATCAACATGTGTACACAGAGCACATTGTAACATGGAACTACATGAGATCGGCAAGAATAATTAAAAAGTAATTTCTGATGCTGATTCTTTCATTAAAGTTTAAGAAAGAGAATCAGAACACAGTGTTTCTATATGTATCAACTCCAGCTGAAACGGTGATGCAGAAATAATCATCAGAAATATATGTATATGCAACTAGTAACTTACATATATAATTACTTGCATAATTATGATATTATTGATAAAATTCTATTCTTTCAATATTTTACTGGTGCATAATTTTTTCATTTAACAATATGTTTTCTATTGTACTGTGATATAACGAGTGCTGTTATTAAATTCCACGTAATGCAATAAAAATATTCATATAGAGTAGAATTAGAAAAGTAAAAATCCTTGAGTCCTCAACTGACTGATGTTCATAGGCATGAGGATTCACCTGAATGGACCAGATCAGGTACTGTTTTTATTCCTTGCTAATGACTTATTTGCCATCAACTTAGTAACGCAATATTGGAAACACTTAATATTGGAAACATTTAATATTGGAAAAGTCTGGTCGGACATAGTATTCTTAGACTAAATCCCCATGACAAGAAGAGATAATGTTTTATTTAATTGGATAATTGGTGTTTTAATTGAAATAAAGCTCAACTTTATTTGACAAACAGGAATCATTAGAAAGAGAATATAAATTATTTTGATTTAATTCTGCTTTAATAAGATTGTATTCTGATGTAATTTGCATGGAAAGATACTTCAAAATGCAAAACAATATTGTCTCTTACTATTTTTATATAAATTAGTTAGAAGAATGCCAATTCTTGAAGTAAATATTTTATTAAGCAGAAAAAGAACATAGAAATACATCTCCAAGAAAATTAGTCATGATGATGAGATATGCACAGCTTAGTAATTCAAATATTTTTTATTATTATTTTTTGTATATATATATATATACATATATATAGGCACACACACACATCCTTTAATTCACATTTGTTATTATTGTTTGAAATTATCATAGCACTAAGAAAGCTTATGCATAAAGGGGAGTCTCTTTTAAAAGCCCTGTACGAAAGAAGAACAAAGACACCTCTTCCTATTAAAATAATTTTCAGCTTTAAAAGGAAGCAAGGCCTTCATTTCCAAATGACCTTTTAAAAAAATATATTTTTTTCCTCTTGTTGTTCGCATTTCTTTTACCTTTTAGTTTTTTTCCAACCTAAATGATTCTATGATTCTGTGATTTTCAGTTGCTTCTTGTTTCCATATATCTATTTTTCAGGTTGTTGTTCATCCAATCCATTTTGTAGTGGCGTCCTAATTCTTGTCAAGTTAAAATTTAGTCTGCACTCTTGCCTGACTAATGCATGTTAAATGCCTATTCAGAAGGTGACCTAGGTAATGCAAATTTTTAGGATCAGGAAACATTTGCACTGACTGTGTTGTGAGCAGATTTTACCTTGTCCTAAATGTCCCCTGCGGGGGGGGGGGGGGGGGGGGGGGGGGTATGTGTGTGATGGAGACAGGGAAAAAAGAAAAACTATTGTATTGGAATTTGATTAGCAGCAATTGCATTGTTGTTTTCCATCTTAATTTTATTGAATTAAAGTCTCTCACACCCCCATTTCTTTTATCTTGGGAAAAATTTCAGGTTTCATGTATTTTTAGGGGGACGGATTAAATATGGTTGTGTAAAAGCAATAATTAGATTCTAATTACCAGTTTTTAAAAGAAACTTTGCAATCTGTATAGACTGTAGACCTCTTATCAACAGAAAATATATGTAGAATAATCATATTTTAAAAGGGCAATCTTCCAAATAGAAGTCTGTTTAGGTGGTTAGTATCAAAGGTTTCTCTAGGATCATTTACACCTCCCCTGGATAGTGCATACTGCTGTTCCAACACAGACTTTTGCAGCTGAAGTCTGCCAGAACTGGTCTGCTTGCATATATGCTTAATGTGCTTGCCTTCTTTCCTTTCCTTTCCTCATTTTAGGACATAATTTTGTGTTTGCAGTCTTAGGTAATACTGAAGTTGGATGGCTGTTTTGATTTCTCAAATAGTTTTCATTGTACATCTTATCCAAGACAAGGCAGGATGAGGAACTGATGGGTACAGAATAAATGGAGATACCTAGAAGAAGATACAGGAAGAGGAATTAATGGAATCTAAAATATATTTAATAAAGTAAAATAATGTAAAGATACAGATGTGGGATGGATAACTAATACTGTTGTGCTGGCAATGAAGGGTTAATATCCTGGAACATTTAGCATTTTCAGTCCTGATATTCACTGCAATATAGCATTTCAATTGATTTACTAGCAACAAATAAATTGTACAGTGATTTATTTTTTTTCCCAGCTTGTGAAATCGGCAGTGGAATAAGACCTAGAATCTCAGAATATATTATGGGGTGAATTTATCAATTCAGGGATGTTAAACACTCCTTGGCATCTGAAAATTTTTACTTCATTCTCTACCTTATTTTTTGTTCTTTTTTTAAATTGTATGTGGATGGGAAACTCAGAAAAGGAAGCTGTCCATTCATACAACAGCTGCTCAATGTCCATGTTGCTGTGAAATTAAAATCACAGTAATCCTAGTGGATGTCATAACCTTTGTTCTTGCATTCTTCTTGGGAATATAACAATTGCTCCATTTTAAGGCTAGAATATCTTGCAATTTGCTAAGTTTCTTTTGCTTCTGATTTCTTTATGTGATTTTCTTTACCTATTTGACTTTCCAAATCATTGTTAGTTTATTAATGCAAGTCATTGAAATGTTTAAGAAAAAAGGTGAACAGTTGAGGATCAGAGGCATAAGATACTGAGGAGCAAATAAGCACCTTAGGATACTGAGGAACAAATACATCTGATCCACAGTCTTGCCATGTTGAACTTATCTAGAAGCATAGAGCCATTCTTGAAGTACATTACCGAATGCATTCCTTTGTCTGTCATGTGTTTTCATATGTAATATCAAATCATTAGTGCAGGTCTATGAATTCTTGAAGTGACCTAGAATTTATAATACTAGTTAGTGAAGCAGTAAGATTTTCATTTTTTGCTAAAATGCAACCAATCATATTTCTTGTTAGGAAGTGGACATAACTGTCAGAAGAACTGAATGAATAGTTTCTCCCAGATGTTCTAGCAGTGAGTTGTTACCAACTTTTCATCCCTTATGAGACAAACTAGCTTTCAGCTTTTATAGGCTGAAGCAGATTGCTGGATCACATGGACTTGTAGACTGACTCAGTCTGGCATCTGGTATTGGGTATGATCAAAAACACGATCATAATTTCTGCATAGATTTATTCAATGTGTTTCACAATAGTCTCCATCTAATTATTCATACTTTATTTTTTTATTTCTTTGCCATATGTGTTATTGTTTGCACACACAAGCAAGAATTATGGAATGCTACATCTTTTTCTTCCATCACAGAAAAATATTAATGATTTTCTATACTAACAGAGTTTGCTGCAAGAAGTTATTAATTTTACACTTGGGGAAGATTTGATCAAAGAACTGACACTAAACTCTGTGTTACTTAGGTATTGAGAATAACAGTGTAGATTTCAGCAAAAGTAGAAATAAATCTCTCACACTTCCAAAATTTGGTACATTTTTAATATTCAGTATTTATAAGGAAACAAAAAATTAAGAAAATCTGTGTGAATACAATCATTTTTACAACCTTGTTGCAGTAAGTTCCGGTAATTCTGAAATGTGAACACGTTGTTGGGAGGGGACTAGGTAAGACTTGAGGTTTGTTCTGTTGTCCTTTAGTTTTGCCCAAATAGCACAAGACCAAGAATTAGAAAATAAATACAAACAAGAAGGAGAAAAGGGATAACTGCTCAAAGCTGCTGCTGGGCACAGTGTCAGAAAAACTAGTCTCTCACAAATCTTCTGTGTGTTTTTCAGCACAAAAAAACCCAATTGTCTTTTCTTCCAGTGCAATATAGCTTGTAGCACATAACTCAGAGAGACAAAGAGACAGAGAGACAATAGTAAGCACTCCTTCTTTAGCCCAAACTGCTTTTTTTTAATTATTATTTTTGGTTTAAAATGCTTTTCAGGCATTGAAAGTCAAGATTGTTGTGGGCTAACGCTAGCTCCTTGCTCTCCATCCTTTTATCTGAATCTCAGTTTTGCATCCCTTTTATTGTTGGAGAATTTAGCTTATTTTAAATTAAACCCATCAGCTATTCCCCTATTAGACACTTCGAATTACCCCACAGATTGCATAGCTCATTGTGGGTTACAAATAAGCATGCTTTTGACCATTGTCCAGCAATAGCACCTAGGAACCCTGTGTCAAAATAGACAGATTAGCATGGTTTGATGAATAAATATAATGTGACAGATCCCAGCTAATGCAGAGCAATACAGCTCTGCTCAAATAGGGGGAATGGTTCCTAGGTTGTACTAGCTGAGTGAAGCACAGTAACCACATCTGTAACTGCAGAATTGCTAATTCCAGCAGTTATAAAGATCTTTACTCCAATACATTTTGGAAGAAAAAAACAACAACAACAACAACAAAAAACCCCCAACCAAATAAAAAACAAAACAAACTGTGCTTAGGCTTCTCTTTGTATTTCACTCTTTCTCTTGAGAGTTCTTGCTTTGCCTGTTTCTTGTTATACATTTTATTTTTTCCCCCAGCTAGGGAAAACAATTAAAATTGTTTCTCTCTTGTATAATCCAAGGGCTCAGATAAGACATGCAACACAGCCTGATTTGTTTCTAGTTTAACATAAAACCTACAGCTGGCAATCAGAAAGATACCCAACCATCTCAGCTTTAGTGCCAAATCTGATGACAGGAGATGGGAGTGAAGAAAATAATCTAGTCATGCTTCCCTGTTTACAAATTCCTGCTTCAAAACCACATTATTCTGCTTTTTGATATTTTTACTTTTAGGAGTATGGGTCAAGGTAGTCTTCATAAAGAAGCCCAAACAAATTTTACTTAATGCAGGGCACAAGTAAAACAATTGTGTGGTTCCCTCTATAAAGCTCTAATATTTTTTCTTTGAGCTTTTTAATCATCATTTTGATTTTTTTTCCTTTATTCTATGTGTGCCTGTAAGTCTCTTTATGAAAATGGAAGGAAAATACCAAGTCTTTACTGAGCAAGGTATAATGAAACAGCAGGAAGGTTTGAGCCACTTAAATGAAAATGATGAGAAAGAAATAGACATTAATTATCTCAGACTGCATTATCTTTTCATTTTGCAAGTAAGGAAATATTTAACACCTGAGAAGCAAAATGCTTTGCTTTGGACTGGAGAGATAATTTTAAATCGCATGTGGGGGGTGGCCAGATGAAAGATCAGAATCTACTATATTCACTGAACAGGAATGATGAGATGAAAAAGTAGACAGAGAAGAAACTGTTCATGTTCACTCTGTGCCACAAACCATGACCTCTTCCACAGTCACAAGGACCTACTTTCAATTTCAAGTCAATAGCTATAAATGTTAATAATTGCCTTTACCTCTTTCTTTGCAGCTTAGCTTCTTGCCCCATTAGCAAAACCATTTAGTTTCTCAGTAATTCATTTTCTACATAATCTCCTTTCATGTCCCGTGTTTCCTCTATTGTGTTTCACCTTGGGCAGTACATCATGTAAATAAAGTCTATATCCATAATCACCTTACAATTCTGCTTAAGGGAATTCACTCTTGAAAACTCCATTCTGACCAATGTCCATTATAGTAGATCTTTTTAATCCTCATTAGATGGGACAAGCAGGTGAATATTTTAAAAACTCTTTCAGCATCAGTGATATAACCTTGAATATCTATTCAATCCTTTTAGATGTATTTAAAAGGTAGGCAGGAAGCAGATAAAGGCATCTGAAAATGAAGTTCATCATAATGTATCTGGATTTTAAAAAATCCCGCATTTAAAATAATGTTTAAGGCTATGTTATTGTAGTGTAAACACCAATCACAAAAACATCCAAGAAGAGATTTATCACAATAATAGCCTGGAAAAATGTGTATCTTGGTATTTAAGCAGAAATAATTTTGTTAAGACAGAAAAGATTGAGTTTTGTATTCTGCCAATGGGCAATGTAGTCCTGACTTCACAGTCTGCAATGTGACTATCTCAGAAAAAAAAGAAGCAAACAATCAAATATTTGTATAAAAGACAGTAGTTTTAGTTCTATTTAGCATTTACTGTAATTATAAGGTGTATATTTTCTATGAGTTTCAGATTCTATCAAGCTCTTTTTCTTGAAATAAAAATTGGGTATTTCTGTTGTACTTTTCTGAAAGCCAAACGCTTTTGAAAGCATTTGACACTCTCTCATGTCATCTCAGATTTGTTTGATGTGGTTATGTGTGATTTTCTATCCTTGGTCTTAAATTTCAGTTTATAACAAATCCAAAACCCTGCTTCATTGCAGTTTTAGTTGCTGAATCACTGTCTATGATGTACCAGGTGGGAATAAAAATCGAAGATAACATGCTACCCACATTTTTAACATGCATTTAGAAGCAATTAAAGACTTTGAGAATTTGTTCCTCTAACATCTTTTATTATATAAGAGAAAAAAATAAAAATAGTAGTTACTTTCCAGTCTAGGAGAAGTCATTAATGTTCTTTTCCTCCCTTTTTGTTTTTCTTTTTGTTCTCAAGCTTCATTCTGACTTGGACAAGGGAGTCGGCACTGTTAAATATACCCTTTCAGGAGATGGTGCTGGCACGGTTTTTACTATTGATGAGACCACAGGAGACATTCATGCCATAAGGAGCCTAGATCGAGAAGAAAAACCTTTCTACACACTCCGGGCTCAGGCTGTGGATGTTGACACGAAGAAACCACTAGAGCCTGAATCAGAGTTCATCATCAAAGTTCAGGACATTAATGATAATGAGCCAAAGTTTCTCGATGGGCCTTATGTTGCCAGTGTTCCAGAAATGTCTCCAGTGGGTGAGTAAGAAGCTTTAAACACTTGATAACCAATTATATACTATCATCTCAATGTACATTTCCTGCTGAGGAAAGACAAGGATTAAACGAAAATATACCTTTTAAAGTATATTATTAGAGATGTTTCTATTGGTCTGTTCTTAGAAATGTATAGATTACAATATTATTTTAGCTTTGTTTGCTGATTTAAAAACCTACTTTCCTCCAGATCACTGCCAGTAACTTTAAGTCTCTGAGAACAGGAGGAGAAAAAAAAAAATATATTCAAGGCAAGTATGCTGAGGTCCAGGGGTTCTCTGTACCCCCAAACCTTTCATGTCATATGATTAGGTGCATTCCCCTCTTTTCTTGGCTTACAATAACTACTGTACAGAATTAGATTAACTTTTATACAGCATCTTGCCATTTAACTGGTCGTCTTTGTGAATGTTAAACTCCTACAGCACTTGCATGATCTCTAATTATGCATTAGGGGACAATTCTCTATTTAACTCCTGCTAAACTCTGCATGCGGAAAGTAATGATTCCCCTCGCTTTGTGCACAATAAAAGAACAAGAGTCTAAAAGACTTGCTCAATATGATAAAATCCTAATGTCCAAGAAAATCTTTAGGTGCATC
>VXBA01004037.1:558056-651520 GCA_013399895.1 Serilophus lunatus | reverse complement strand
GAACATGGTATGTTTTTAAATGCTAGTGTACAGAAGAATAATTTTCTCTCCAAAGAAAGGTGGACTGCAGTAAACACTGGAAAAGATTTTAGCTTGAAGAATTTTCACAATGTGATAGATATTTGCCAGGAATAATATAAAGAACATCAATCCTGCTTTGGAGCAGGAGAATAGGCTAAATAAGCCCTTCAGATCTCTGCCTGATGACTGATTCTGAAGTGGCCCTGAGCAGTGTGTTTGCAACATAGGCACACTGCTTGTGTCCTGCTACCAGATGGCATTTTGGCTTTCCCTAGGGACACTAGAAATTAATTTCTTCTGGGTTGGGAGTCTTCTGAGTTGGGAGTCTTTTAACTTCCCCATTTTCTCTCCTAAACTCTTTTTTCCCAGTACTTCACAAGCCAGCACTAATAATTTAATACTCCCTGTGGTTGCTAACAGTTTTGGAAGTCTTCTGAGTCTGAAATGGTAAAGGGATACTGTTCCCCTTCAGCTATGCAGCTCAGATGTTGATGTTTATAAAGTTAGTCTGGGAGGCAACTCACTAGCTATACAAGTTGCTATACAGAATGAATGATGTAGTATTTCAAGTTTTGTGATAAGGAATGGTAGAATGTGATAAAATGAGATGTAAGTAGACATGTAGGATAATCATGGTAATCTTACTCAAATGTAGAGATGAATTTACTGCAGTCTCTCACACAGGTTTGTATATATACTTCCTATATTGTTTCCCCTATAGAGATACATAATAATATTACTTACAGTTTTATTACTTAGAGATGAAAAGTATTTGTTATATTTTGATGTCTGTTTCTGTGGTAACTTCAGAATTAAATTTTCTCACCAGTGAATGTATGGTTTGTTGTTAAATTGTTTTTAAAACTTGATCAGAGAGATCTGAGCAAAATAAAAAAGAATAATGCTATTTATACAGTGGAACAGAGTGCATGCATTCATTCTCTCACTCTGTTGCTCTCCATTTTCCTTTCTTATTTTCTTAAATATATGTATGGAGTAGAAGTTTAAACACTGTCAGGGAAACACCCTTCAAGGTTTGCCATACATTTTGACTTTCACATGGCATTGGAGTTTCGCGACTAAATGAAGTACAATTGAGCATGCTGTGTCATGCATATAACATTTTAAAAGAAATGCTTTCCAACTTACTCTCCTTTGGAAAAACAGCAGTAGATGCTGTGGCAAAAGTGGATCTTCTTGATCTCCACTTTAGTCAATTACATTAACTAAATCTAGAAGATTTATTTATAACAGTTTTTATTTTGCTCTATAAAAAAATTAAAAGATGGATGAAAATTGATCAGAAAAGGCAAGGCAAGGGAAGAGGGCCCTAAATGGAGGCCTAAACTTCAATTAGTGGTTACTAAAGCAGATAAAAATTTTTGCAGTTCGGTTGTCTTGCAGCAAAAGTATCCAGAAATGCCTTCTGTCATCTCTATATGCCAGGAGATTGTGACTTCTCTGATGTAGGTCTTTCTGCTCTCTTTTCTCCCTTACCTATGCTTTTGCTTTCTTTTGCAAGCATAGATTTCTTAGGAGATTTAAAATTACAATTACAATTCAGTTGCACCTATAGAGATGCTTAGACCTACCAGTGCCTGAGGCTGACATCGAAAATCACTTTGATTTTTCAGCTGGTACGACATATGGTTGTCTTGGCTTAAGGAAAAACCTTGATAAACTCTTACTGTCATCTTTTTTTTTTTCCCTTTTCATTTTCTAGTTACCACTTTTCAATTACCAACTGTCCTCAACTTCATTTGCTACAGTTTTACTTAAAACAGTTTTGATTATGAACTACACTTATGCATGCTGTTTCCATTGTGGGAATCACACTCCAACATGACTGTTTTTATCCTCACTAGTCGGTTTTGGAAGCCTGAAAAGCTTTTGTGATTAGTGACTTGCTGTCTTTCTTTATTGCATGACTTTTGCATGCAAAGATTTTCCCAGACTGGTACTTTATCCCAAGGTTGTTGTTAATAAGGAGCAAAATATGAATGCTAGAGTTCATATTCAAAGGGGAATAGAGGGGCTGAAAAGTAGCTAATAAACTCCTACATTCAATCCAAATACACCATATACATTCCTTTTGGACAGTGAAATAAAATGAATTGCATAAAACATCATTAAGTTACAAGAGTCTACAGCCGTAAGAAAGGATTGTATGAGACTGGGAAATCTTAGGGGGAAAAAAAATATCTTTTAGACCCCTTACCTTCTATAAATTTTCATAGCTGCATGATTTTCAGTTTTGTAATGTCTCTGGACTTCATTCTATTTACTGTTGCTCAATCTGAGATGGCTGAAATAGTGCTGCAACATAGATACAGTGTTATAATAAAATTGTGTATATAATAAAATTGTGTAAATTGTGTTTATCCCGGACCTTGGTGATTTTTTACTTGAAAAGGTAGAAAAAGATGAAAATTCATAGCAATCTCAAGATTTTTTTTTCTGCACATAGATATTATTTAGACATATCTGCCATATTCAAGGTTCTCATGGTAGATTTTCTTAGAACTTTTGTTACTTTCCACACGTTGTAGGTGGAAATTCACGTTTTCCCCTTCAAATTTACATTGAGATGAAAGTTTATTCTACAATTCTTGTAGTCTAAGACTTGCTTGTTTTTTCTTTGAATTAATAACACTCCTTAAAAAAGCGGTAATGCATATCTTTTAGTTTTTTCTGAAGAGGTAATTTTAAGATTCCTATTTTTACTTAGCAATGCATTTCTTACTGGGAGCCAAATTCCTTCATATGATCTTAAGAAAAAATGTTAGAAAGATGTTTACTCACTACAACCTATTTTATGCCAGAGTTTGAATGGCCACCTAGCCTCGCTCCTTCCATTTGTGCGTTGTAATCTGCTCTTATATGATGGGAGGAATCACAGACGCAAACCAAAAAGGTTTTGTCTTGAGAAGCCCTTTGGTTACCAACTGCTGTAACATGCAGGTTGCTGTACCCATCTATGACTTCTATTGTTTATGGTATTTTCAAAGTGAGAACAGTTTCCGTGTTATTGGGGAAGGATATCGGTACCTCCAAGTTGACATTGTATTGCTCACATAAATGTGGTGCAGAATAATTTATGGTGAAGAATTTATTTTGGGAAGAACAATGATGTGAAACTCCCTGCAGAAAAACTCAGCAGATGGAGTCAGATTACAACACAAAACTAATATTTTAAGAACAGAGATTGCTATGCTGTTATCTTATGCCTAGTAAGAGACTTATAAAAGCTTAAAAGCTGGATGCCTAATGTTGTGGGGGTTTTGTCTTTTTTTTTCTTTTTTGATACTGAATTGGGTTTATCAATATCTTTTTTTATTTGAAAATATTTTCTTGATATAAGTTCCAAAATGTAGAACAAATCAGAAATGGAGATTTGTCTATGACAATTGAAACAAGGGACTTAATATCGCCGTTTGTAGGTTAATATTAGCAAAATATGTTGCCCTTAAGTATAGTTTAATCAACTGTGCTGTTGTTTCTGGCAGCTGTGCCAGCTTCTCTTGTAATATAGTTGACGTAAGCATGCAAATATATGATGAGTTTAAACCAAGGTTATCCCCTTATTAAAGCTATCAGTCCAGATGACTTAGAATGAGGGCATAGCAGCATTAAGCACACATTCAAGGAAAGATCCTATTATATATTTTTATATATTTATAAATAAAATTGTACATAGAAATATATTTGCATTTCTTACACATTTCTTTTATTGAATATGCTGACTTTAACAGTGAATTTGTAACTTGTACTTTCAGTGTCCTAATTATTTTCTAAGGTCTCTCCTTTATTCCCTTATGCTTATACATAGACCAGCTAGTGCTGTACTAAACCCATCAGATCCAAAATATATAGATGCCATATGTTCTTTCCTAAGCAATTTCACTTCATTTCATTTCATTTCATTTCATTTCATTTCATTTCATTTCATTTCATTTCATTTCATTATTTTTCCACTAGGTTAACCCTTTATTGATCTGGGGGAACTCTGCAAACTCCAGATTAATGTGGCAGACTAAAATGGTCAATGACAAGACAAAGTTGATAACAAGGGGGTTTTTTTATTGTGTTCTTCCATGGTGCAAGACAGCTACCCAAAGAGTGTCATAGATTTGCTTTCCATAGTACTGTCAGTGCAAAAAGAGTCTCTGTAAATTTTCTGGCAGTTTTCTTTCTGAAGTGAATATTTAATTGTCTTTTATTTAAACATTGCCTTATGTTCGAACATTGACAAAGGTACACGTATATACATCCACAAATGGAACATATATCTAATAAATCCATTTATGTAGTTTCATGTGCAAGAATTACCATACATAGAAAACTAACCTGATGAACTGGTGGGGAGTAATCTGCACTCTGGTTTAGCTTAGCTTACTACCATGTACCTGAGTTTAGCCTGAAGCTTACAGTGAGCAGAGGCTGGGGAAGGAAGGACTGTAAGGCATTGGAGCAATTTCTGAGTGATTCTTCCTTTGATATAGGTTCCTAGCTTCTGGCGATATATTTTTAAGGACTTTGAAAAGCATACTCAGGCTGTTGCAGAAGATATTAGTCTGGGAATACACTGAGGCCAGAGATATTTTTGAATGCCATTACACATGCTCATGGACAGATAACTGACAGTATAATCTGCTGCAGCCCCTCTTGCTCCGCCCTGGTCTCCATGCCTTTTTTTCTGGTCTTATCATTAGAGGCACTAATGGGAGTTGGATGTCATATTCAAGATACGAAAGTCTTGAATATGCTTTTTTTTAGTCAACCCTTCCTTGTCTAATTATTCCCATTTATAATTTTTCATTTTTTGTCTGCTCTCAATCATTAAAATGAAAACTTCGGTGGATTTTCCACAGTGTTGTCCAAATAAAGAACTAATAAGTAACTGAGCTAAAACACACCTCTGTGAAAGTATTGGTAAGTCTTTTTTTTTTCCTATACCTTTTTGTGTTTCTCAGTGTGAAGTCCCATATTCTCAGTTACATGCTACTTTAAGATTCCCCTGTAACACTTTGCAGCCAAACTTTCATTTCGTCAAGCTGTCACCTGCTCACATATTCTCTTTTATTAGTAACCTATGAATTCAGTTCCAAGTGAGGTGCCAGTGACAACCCCTCTTATAGAAAGACTGGCAATTTAGTCTTACTCCTTGACTTCTCTTTTTATTTGGATATTATTTTAAGGAACGCTGCTATGCCTTAATCTTTCTTTTTTTTTTTTTTTTTTTTTTTTTTTTTTTTAAAGGTTTTCTTTTGGATTTTTCTTTAAATTTTTTTTTCTTTTTAAAGAGTCTGCTTAGGAATCTTGCTGAAATGTGTTTTGCTTTTAAATTTAGATACTGTTAATCTATGCAAGCAATCTAGATCTGTACACTCACTGATGCACCCATTAGTTTTAACATTTTTTGTGAAGAACAGCTTTGTGAAGAGCTACGAAGCTGTACTGAATCCCACTTTACAGGTTCATATGTATATTTCCTCTGAGTTGGTACGCTATTACAGTGTACAAATTTTCCATTACCTGGGTCAGACCTAGTGCCCTGAGCCATTCAGGCCACTTTACAGAAAAATTCATGTCCCATCACTGTTTTTCCATAGTCCATTACAGGCTATGTCTGACGGCAGGTTACCCATCAAGATTGATGATTCAGTGGTTTCTTACTGAGAACTGCTTTTTTATCTACTGGTCTTGTCTTTCTGATTCTTTTTAATTTTTTATTTATTTTTAATTGTGAAAAGCAATATCTACTGCACTGATCGCCAGACTAAGCTTTATAGCCACTGTACTGAATGGTGAGTTTCAAGGAAGGAGCAGAAGGAAAGGCATGTTAGGGCTCCTTATCCTTTTCTGAAAGAGTGTTTTTCCCTCTATATGGGACACTGCACAAAACGTAAAAAAAAATAAAAAATTAAAAAACTAAAATTAAAAAAACCCCTGACGCTGAGATGTTGAGAGAATACTATGAGTAGGCAGTAAAAGCTTTGGAATCAAAACTGTTTCTTGATGTTACATAGATCACTAGGCAACCTAAGCAGCTTTAATTACTTTGTAAAAAAATCCAAAACCAAAACAAACAAAACCACCACCACCAAATACCAAAAAACCCCCCAAAAACAAACAAACAAACAAAAAACAAACAGAAAAAAACCTTTTTAAATCAAAAGGAAGGGAGAAAATAATGCAGATAATCAAGACTTAGTTAAAGGATTGTTGTTGTTGTCGTCATGATGTGATTTTCCTTTCATACACCCTGGATGTTAAATATTGTTAGAAAAACGGAGAAATTTGGCAAATGTTGTTAGGTGGGATAATCTATGTAAAATGAAAGCTATGACAGGCTGGTCTATACAAATGTCCACACAGCAAAATGTCTGAGAAATTTTGACTGGTAAAAAAACAAGACACAGGATAGTTGTTTTTTGATAGCTACTGTTACAATCCCAAAATTTCAGCATTAGTGCTGAATTCACGTAAAAGCTTTGAGTCTTACTTCATCCAACCCTACAGCGGATATTTTCTACCATGACTTCAGGAAGGCTTTTGACAATGTCTCTCACAACATCCTCATAAGCAAACTTAGGAGATGTATATCAGATGAGTGCAGTGAGGTGGATTGAGAACTGGCTGAATGGCAGATCCCAGAGGGTTGTAATCATTGGCACAAGGTCCAGTTGTTGGCCTGTCACTAGTGGTGTCCCCCAAGATTCAATACTGGGTCAAATACTGTTTAACTTCATCAATGATACGGATGAAGGGGCAGATGCTTCCTCAGCAAGTTGCTGATGATATAAAACTGGGAGGAGTGTCTGATACCCCAGGGTGCTGTACAGCCCTTCAGAAAGGCCTCAACAGTTTGGACATATGGGCAGAGAGGAACCCTCTGAGATTCCACAAAGGCAAATACAAGATCCTGCAGCTGGAGAAAAATAATCCTGTGCACCAGGAGAGGCTAGGGCCCAGCCTGCTGGAAAGCAGCTCTGCAGAGAAGGAGCTGGGCTACCTGGTGGACAACAAGCTGTCCATGAGCCAACAGTGTGCCCTTGCGGTCAAGAAGGCAAATAGTATCCTGGAGTGCATGTGGAAAAGCATTGCCAGCAGGCCAAAGAAGGTGATCCTGCACCTCTATACCACCCTAGTGAGGCTGCATCTGGAGAACTGAGCCAAATTCTGGACTCCACAGTACAAGAGAAACATTGTTCCTCAGATGAGTCCAGTGGAAGGCAACAGAGATGATTAAAGGTCTGGAACATCTCTCTACTGAGGAAAGGCTGAGTGAGCTCAGCCTGGTCAGCCTCAAGAAGAGACAACTGAGAGAGAACCTTATTAACATGTATAAGCATCCGAAGGAGGGTGTCAAGAGGATGGAACCACTCTCTTCTCAGTGACTGTAAGCAATAGAGAGGCAATGGGCAGAAACTGATCCACTGGAAGTTCCATCTGAATATTATTATGCAGGTGACCGCGCACTGGAACAGATTGCCCAGAGAGGCTGTGGAATCTCCCTCACTGGAGATATTCAAAAACCGTCTAGACACAACCCTGTGCCATGTATTCTAGTATGAGCAGGGAGGCTGGATCAGATGTGGTCCCTTCTAACCTTCCCTATTCTATGAGTCTCTGTGTGATTGTGTGGACAAAGTTAAAAACTCATGTCTCAGTGGTTAAAACCATTATGTTTCTATCCACATGATGACTTAAGATTAGTAGCATAAACCAAATAATATATTTCATCTTCTGATGCAGACTCCTCTGTTAGGTTACAAAGTAATTCATTATTAAAATTAATTGCTTTCATGTATGTGTTGGTAATTTGAATGATATTGAGTATTAGTTCTTTTAGTATAGTATATGAGAAGTCTTACTGTTTGTTACTGTAAGTTTACAATACATTCCATTAGAGTTGTTGGGATTATGTGTGAGCTTTTTATTAATTATACTATTGCTGAGGAAAAAGTATTGGCATGCTTAAGAGTAGTATTGAAAGATGTAGAAATTGATTTTTATGGGCATATAATATCTATAAACATAAAAGGTTGTATTGATACCTGTTTTAGTAGCCACAGACCAGCTGTAAATAGCAAAAATTAAGAAGGTGCTTTTTTCTTGTAACAAAATGACTCTGAACCTTAAATATCTTTAAAGCTGTTCTTTTGGCCCACCAACTAGTTTTAAATATATTTTAAAAGTATTATATTCTTGGCTACTGAGTGACTGTAAATATTAAATATGTTTTATAAAAGCTGATCTTCAAGCTATTGCCTGCATTGCTACAAATATAATTTTTCTTTAAAGTTGCATCCCAGGTACTAAACTAATTTTTTCTAGTAATTCTGGTTCTATTTATAATTTTTCAGAGAAGAAACAAGTGCAAAGCTTCACTGGCACAAGGTAGATCTTCATTTATGACAAGTAGACGTGTTTTACACATTTTCTCCTAAAAACACTTCAGATAATGGATATTCAGATAATGGATATTTTGCATGGAAAATGAGCGCATGTCTAACGTTCTTCCCTCATTTTCGTGTAGAACTCTGCAGTAAACCAAAATAACAAAAGCAAACATGACTGATATTCTGTACTAAGATAACTGGTTCTCCAAATCAGTCAGTGATGGATTGTGTGAATCAATCAAGTCATCATCAGCCCTAGAGGAGGGCAAAACAGAAGGCAAAATAGTCTCAAGATTGCTAAGCAAATGGGAGTCACCAAAACAAATATGATTAAGTGCTTTAATTCTGTGTGCAGAAATAACTTCATGTGTCAAATTAGATGTAATCCTAGGAAGGCCTGGAGTAATAAGAAAAGTGTTCATGAGAATCTGGCTTAGCAAGAGCTAGGAGAAAAAAATTTCTAATCACAAATATGCTGTTAAGGATGAATTATTCTCTGTTTAGAGAATCCCATAAGGCTTAAAGTCTACTGCAAAGATACTGCAGATAAAAATAATACCTTAGGAAAAGAAAATCTACATAAAACAGGTCTAAAAATACCTACAGAAAGAGGAACAGCATATACTAGAGTATCTTTACATGGAATGTCAGCCAATTAGTCGGTGTATCTGTCTGTCACCCTTGGATTTAATGAGTCCTATTTGTAGTAAGGAACAGCATAGATGGGCAATCCGGTCCAATATCTTTCTGTACACTGTATGGTTTTTCTAATTAAGGGACCATTATAGATCTTGTGAGAACATGGCTCTGACATCCCTCCAGCCTTTTCTCAACAAGGATCTTGACTGAGCTGATGGAAACCTTTCCACAACAGACATTTTTGATGAGTTTCTGTAGAACTGAAAGGTGCAAACATGTAATTCTCACAAAACTTACCAAAAAAAACAGACGGCTGCTTAATGAGTCATCCCACAGGTTAGCTGATGACAGGAAAATTAAACAGGTGGTTCCCACATTAGAAGAGATACATTCTTTATATTATCCTGACAAGTCAAGCACTAGCTGGCTTTGGATCCATAGGCTAGGCAGTCTTCTCTGAAGCTGGAAATCTGGTGGGTTTGCATGTTCCCTGATTTCTCTTCTATGCAGTTGAGGACAAGGCAGGTTGCCATACTTCCCAGACAAGCTAGTCAGCCTGCAAGCTAAACAAGTCATACCTAAGTAGGAAGAAGACCAACGAACATGAAACAAACTCTTTGCTAAAAACTTAGCAGTGCCAGTATTGTTTTCTGGAGTGTGCAATAATTTTTTTTCTGGACTCATGCAGGATGAAGTGAAAGTCCACAACTATCTGAAATATCCTAGTACCACTTTCTAGACATCCTTACTTCACAGTTATGTCAGAGCGCCTTTCGTGCAGAAACCAGCAGTGAATGTGAAATCATTGAGGATTAGAGAGGCAAAGACTGGAAATAGAGGGGGAGTTGACTTCAGGCAGGTGTGAAAGTAAAGAATAACAGAAGAGGAGGACAAAAAGCTTTACAGACTGTTGAGTTTTCATTTCAAGATCTTCTGGTGAGAAATTAACATATTTAATACTGCTTTGAACTTGATTCAGATTGACACTGCTAAAGATACTGCTGTCATTTCTGTTAACATTTCTGTTAATCTCGGTACTGTCTTTTTATTTTCACAAGAAGTTTAAAGGATATTACTGCATAAACACTCAAGGTATGAACATTTATATGGAGTAGTCTTGGGGGCCTCCAACCAAGGATTATCTGACACACCATTCTTCACCAGTATTGATGGAGAATGTTGCTGCTGGTGCTCTCAGAGATGCAATTTCAGCTAACCATTCACATCTTGGTACACATTAACTGGTGACTTTCACTGGAAAGTGTATTGACTGCTAGTCATTCCACAGATGTTGTCATGGTGTTTTGGGATAGAGATTCTAACTGGTAAAGGATAATATGAATCCAAAAAGATAATCCAATAATAACCTGGTCAGGAAATGCACAGCTGGAGATTATCTCCTCAGTCACATCTTTCATCTTCCATCTGTGTTTATTGCTGGTGCTATAGCAAGCATCAATTTTATCATTTGTTCTGGTCTAACGGACTATCCTGACTTATCTGAAATATAAGATAATTTTGTAGCTAGGATTCTCATTTTGTAGGAACATCACCTTAGAAAGCTATATATCCTGTCTCTGTAAATGCCCAATAGAGGCGAGGAAAAAGTTAAACACATATTTAGGCAAATTATAATATCACAGTCTATTTGGGACTAAGTTTTATCCAAGCACAATTTAATTCTTTCTTTTCTAACCCTTAAAAAAAAGATTGTTGTTTGGGTTCACATGCATGTCAAATTTTTCTCTAACCCCCATTTTGTTAGGTGTAGTGACCGTATTCCCTAAATTAATCATGTCATTCTACAAAACATTTCTTTTTCCTATTTTTAATATTTTTGACTTTCAGTCTGGAAGATAAAAGGTGTGTAGGAACAGATGATTTAGCTTTGGGATAGTCCTATCTACGGTATACAACTTTATCATGCCTCATCTTTTTGTCTCCTTTCTGAGTTAAACAGATGAAATCTTTAAAGATCTATGTAGGAAACTTTTCATGTCTCAGTCTCTTTCACCGCTTGCCTCCGAGCACCTGTTACTTTTGTTGTCCTTTTAATGATAGGGCAACAGCAATCAGTATTTTCAACAGCCTTGAGATAATTCAGATGAGAAAGGTTCCTGAAGGACAGGTTCAAGTGCTCAAGCCTACAATTTGTGGTCTTGCAAAAGATGATGCAGACACAGATGCTCAAATTATCAGCCCTACTTGTCACTTCTCTGACTCAGTGGCTCCAAATTCATCCCCTTTGTCTTGCTGCTTTCAGTCTGTATCACCTCATGCCTGAATGCAAACTGGACCCTTTCAGACAGTTTTCAGCAGGTGCTTGATAGCCCTGAGATTCTTTCATGATTCTTCCATGTGATTTTGAATGAACCCTTTGTTCATGTGTTTTAAGTCCTGAATCAATAATATTCACTGAGCATAATCCAGTGAGACAGAGTGCCTAGCTGTTCAAACATGGATGGTCCTGTGTGCCTTCTAAAGATCATCCAGTTGCTACTACAGCGGAACAGAATAAAAAAGAAAATTACTCTGGTTGAATAGAAAAAATACCTCTACTATGATATATTAAAACACTGTTTTTGATAGTTTTACTTGCAATATTGGTGGGGGAGTTAAGAAGAGGAATTCTTAACATTTGTGAAGGGAGAGACAGTGACTGTGCATATGTGAACAGTTGTAAACAGATTCATACACTGATGTACTAGGAAATACTGCAACATAAAATACTGGATAATCAGTTCCTACACCAGCTTATCATTGTAACAAATAAGCAAAAGCAAATTCTAGCCTTTCCTTCTGAAGAAAATCTTACATAAATGACCCAAAAAGCACTAAGATGTCAGACTGCCTGCCTGAATCAAAATGTTGTGACTAGGCATCAGCTCCTTAAATTCCAAAACCCATACAAAGTTAGTAATTGAACTGGCAAGTTGTAAAGAAGGAATCCTCTCTTTGGGCCACTGCACAGCAATAAGAGATCTCTGAACGGCTGATTTAAAGGAAAGATAAGGGATAAGAACTGCACTAGCACATCCTTCTGATTTATTGTAGAGCCGAAGTTGTGACAGTTTAGTAATACCTATACTGCCATCTGGATGCTTTATATTTTAGCCACCTCTATCGATTTACTTTGGTTAGCACAAGGGGACAGTAACAGTGATGACAGGATAGGTTTTATGCCAGCACAGTGCAAGAGACTTTGGGACACTAACTCATCAGCTACCTTGAAGGAATTCCTAATGGTTAATTTCCAGTGCTACTGTTGCCCAGACTGCCTATATTAAAGAATAAATGAGCTGCACTTCTCACAGTGCAAATGTGTTCTATGTTTTGAGTATTGACTTACTTGTGGATACAGTGTGCATCATGTTGGCACTACTGTTATGAACAGCAGAGATTTTAGGCTCGTTAGTAAGACTTTGTTCATTAACGGTTTTCATCAGCAAATTCTTGGGCCAGATTTGTAAAGGCAACTTGTCACTGAGAGTTTTACAAGCACCTCATGAACAGTTTAGGCTTCTTTTCTTGTGACTAAATGCAGGGCATATAAATGATTTTGAAAATCCTAGTCAGTCTTTAGACACTGAAATATCTCTTAATAGATTCAGCTGTACCACAAAGTTCCTCAAGCACTGCTGAGGATCCCTCATCTATAGGCACGTAAATTTTGCTGACCTACATTATACATGTGAAACAAAATGTTCTCAAAATTTGGCCAGGTACTTAGAGCAATGTCTCTGGAGACCAGTCGGATCAGACACAAATCAAATTCAGCACTACTACAGTAAGTGAGGGAGGGTATGCCATGCAGGGTTAGACATCCACATGCATTTATTTGTCCGATTCTAAATGGAGTATCTTAGCACCTGCCTGAAACTTAAAAAAAAAAAAAATAATTTTTTTTCCATGGATACCTAAAATGTCAGCTAAATCTGTCCTCAATCTGCTTGCGCACAGCACCATCTGAACTTTACACTGCTAAGCAGCTAGTAGCCAATTAATGCCTAACCACTGTCAGAAACCATAAAGTAGATATACCTAATTCTTTTTCAGAAGCCAGTCAGTGACATTTTCAGAGTTCAGAGTTACATCCCATGCAAAATGTGGCTGGAGGAGAGGTTGTATGTTTTCTATTTTGCAGTGTAGGAGGTAGAAAACTCACACAAGATGTTGCAGATACAGCTTTAATACTTTCCTTTTTTTGAATACCCTCTCCTCATGTTTTAACCAGCAAAGTCTCTGTACTTTTTCTCCCTTCTTCTTTTTTTTTTTTTTTTTCTGATGAATATTTAATAATCCTACATAAGACAGATCAGCTTCCTCCTTTTTTTCAAGAGAGTGATAGTCTTGAGAGAGCATTCACTTAGGACATAGGAAATAAGCATTCAACCGCCATATAACAGATGAGTGACTTAAAATCATCTGTAGCTCATGTATCTACTGGGCATTCAGGGAGGTAACATAATTCATTTCTGCATTTTGTCAGAATAAGCTTGCTTTAAACTGTTAACACAGAAAAGGGCTCAAAATTATTTTGCCCAGTAAATAATTTCTGAGAAAGAAGGTATCTAGGATACAACTTTTCTTACTGGTATTTCTTACAGGTTATAGCACCTTTTTGCTAATAAGCTCATTTGTATGAATCTCATTGTTAGGAATCTAAATAACCCCAAATATTAAAAAATTGCATCTGGGTTTATTGCATTTTGCAGTGGCTCTTTTTATGATTCATGCCCTCAGTGCCTCTGCACTGTAGTTGTGCATAAAAGCATGTATAATGTCTCTTCTTTGTTTTATAGGTATAGTCTTGAAGATGATGAAAATAGAGAAGAATCTCTTCATTGCAGATCTAGATTCTTAATGTTTTTATGTTACTAGAACTGACAAAACACAGATAAGGGGGTGTGTGCAAAGGACCTGGGGAATATTCACCTTAAAAAATGGTATGTCTTTTTAGATATGTTTGTGAAGGTGTTAAGGAAAAAAAAAAGTGGATGAAAAGAAAAAATAATGTGCAGTAAAAAGTTAGGAAACCAAATGAATAACAGATGATAATGCTCATTAGAAAAATCCGAACATGATTAGTTAAATGAGTTGTTAACCATCATGTCTGTATGTATGGAGGAAGGACTTTACATGGATTATTTAAGACGAAGGTCTGGCTGTCTTTTTTTTTGTTTGGTTTGGTTTTGCTTGTTTTCATTTTTCTTTTAATTTGTTTTGTTTTATTTAGGATTAGGATAGAATTTTCTTTTGCAATTTTTTCTGCTCTTGATCTTCGGACAAAATCAATACCTTGGATTGTATTTTATTTGGAAATTTTAAGGAGAGTCCCTGAATACTGAATAGAATCAAATTTTAGATAGTTGATATGTAGACCTGGATTTGAATTTTAGCAGATGTAGGATAATCTCTAAAATGACAACACAACAACTGTTGAGCGAATACTTTGCTGTGAAATGTAAAACTCCTTTTTATGAATTAAGCAATAAGTTGCAAGATATCTAGGCCATATATTGGTGCATTCATTGGTGCATTTTTGGTATTTCACAAATTCAGAATTTTACGAATATCAAGGCTTTCTTACCTTACAGGTTTTAGAATTTATGAATAAACATAAACACATTGGGGTGGTGGCAGCATAAGAATGCAAATTTCTAGAACAGAATCCTCACTACAGTCAAAGAGGGGTCAGACTGCACTTCAGCTTGGACAACAATCAAATGTGGTCTGCTTTTAGAATTTTAATTTTATATTTCTTTATTCTGCTTTTTGTATATCTTTTCTTTTTGGCCAATGTTGCCAACTTAAGCATTGCTTTTTATCTGGTCTCCTGAGACAAGCGATTTTGATCATCCAAATAGAGAGAGAAGTTCAAAGTGGTGGGGAAAAATCCCAAAGCAGGCTTATAATAACTTTAATGAGTAAATGATTTAAACTCCTATCTAGTAAGAATTGTGGAGTTTTTACCTTGATCGTTTCAACAGCATGAAGTACAGAGTTAGGTGTCTTGTGCCACCTTCACCTAGAATTTTCTGTATCATAGCTGTGCCATACAAATATTGAAATATTTGTATTTATGCATTTATGTATGGTCACGATATATTTGCATATTGTTCTCGTCTTTTTTTGTCTTGTGTCTTTTTTAAACAACACAATGTATTACAATAAAATTAAGGCAATAAAGAAGCCCTCAAATAAGTTACAAGAATTTAAAATTAAAATTATAAAAGAATGTTGCACCCTTGCTCAGAGGCAGTTTTACATCAGTGTCTGATTTTATTCTTTCTTATTTTTCAAAGTTTAAGCATTTTAAATAAGGAAACATCATCTTTCAACAGGTTTCCATAGAAAAACACAGAATACAAGTGAAATATTTCAAAGGTACATATAGCTATGTGCACCTTGAATGACATCAGAAGAAGGCTGTGTCGTAGTCACTGGTGTTAACTAAGTGGGTTGAAGACTCACAATCCTCAAATAAGAGAAAAATCTTCTCAAAGAAGGATAGTTGTGAACGTAAAATTGGTCAGATCAGTCCATAATGCAGTGACAGCAGGGGAAAGCAAACAAATGTTTTCTTATATTTTACAGCTGGGAAATTAAGCAGATAGGCAAAATTTGATATTAGATTTTTTCCTCAGACCTTTCTGACTACCAGTTATGCCAATAAATAATTTTGGTTATTGATAAGGAACAGAAGAAAGTGATGGGGGAATAACAATGAGAAAGGAAATGAAACTACATACTGTATTACCATGTATTCTTCAGTTATTCCAGGAATAAATCCTAATTACTTACTTTTTTAAATAATTAATTCATCTCACTGACTTCAATACTTCTAAAAGGATTCTCTAAATGAAACATATGCCAACTGATTTACTCAGTAGTTATGTTCTTAAATGTTTTGCTTACAGTTAGGTTTTCATTCACATTTTAGGTGGATCCGAGGCTGTGCTTACCCAAGATGTGTGGGCTATGGAGTAATGTAATAGAATTCATGAGTGGAAATCCTGACCTGGCTTGTTATTCATCGTTTCATCCAGTGATAACTCTCCACGCAGAAGGAATAATTTCTACTGCCACTGTTTTATCAGAGTAAGCTTTTGACAACACTGGAATGGCAGGAAAGGGAGAAGGGTAAGCCACTCTGTGTGGCAGGGGTAGGTAACTCAGGACAGGGAGGAAGAAGCTGAGGGAAGCCCCAGAAAAAGATACCTTGAAGCTCTCCTGCAGGTGGGTTTCAGTGAAGGCCTCCTGCTGAAACTACTCAGAAGTACTCTGACTAAACATCTGTGAAAGTGAGATGTTTTGAGTATACATCATAAATGGCTAGGATACCTAATTCGTGATATCATGAAGATATGGGAGTGAGAATAACACACAGGCTTTCTGAGTGGTGATTTTCATCACTACCTTTGATATACCCAGCTAATGAGGCAGAAATTCACAATCTTGTGTGTTTTCTGTGGCATAACCTAGAATTGATGTGCCACTGTGTTTCCAATACTGCGCATGTGTCTGTCTCAGCACATTTCTGCTCTCTCAGGTAAATGGATATAGAGGAGCATGGCAACCTTCCTTAGTGACTGGACTGTTTCACAGGTCATACACACTTGTTTTTTCTCTTCACACACTGTGCTAGCAAACACTTAATCCCTGTCATAAAGTTTATCTGATAGAGAATAACAAATACTTTTTCCACAGTTAGAAATGCCTTAATTTTTATCATCAGGAAGATAAACACCTTTAAAATTTGATCTTTACTGTATGCTTATCCGTATTGTAATCTCTCTCATACAAAGTAGACAAATAAAATGCCATATTGAATTATTTCTCTAACACGGAGGGAAAAAATGGGGGCCCTGATTTTTTGAATTTTTTTTTTTCCATAGGTACCTGAACTACACACAGTTAACACTGTATTCCAATTTGCAAAACACCAAATATCATATACTGAAAGTCTACAGGGATTAGCTAATATTATCCACTTCAATTTTCATGTTTTTCATTCAAATCAGAATTTGTCAGAATTTCAGGTTTATAAAACTGCAACTGTATTCCCTCATGCAAAAGTAGATAAACTCGAATTCTTAGATAGATTTATGTGTCTGAGCAACTCAGAAGCTCATTCTTCTCTTCAGTTGTTTTTTCTCCTAATCTCCCATCTGCATTCAGGGACTCTTCTTGACAATGAAGTAGTACTGCAATGTGAGAAATGGAGTCAAGCCAGAACTCCCAGGCTCATATTAATTTTATTTGTTTGTTGTTCTATGTTTTGTTTTTCCAGTTCCACATGAGACATATGATCTTATATGTGTACATTAGGCAATATACTTCTGTTGTTATTTACCTATGGGAAACAAACAAACAAACAAACAAACAAATCCCATTTGCTGAAAAAGCCTGCCTTATTTTTAGACACAATAAAATATTTCAATCCAGAGGATTTTGTGCAACTAGCTTTTGTAAACCCAAGAGGAGTACTGAATATAGCAGTATATTCTGAAAATACAATTGAAAATGTTATGAAGAGCATGTCTTTCACTAGGTTGATTAATTCCCATGATCTTTTATTTTTACACATGTTCACATCAGTTCTGAATGTTTTTCCACTGTATTCATGAATTAGTTCTACATTTCAGTAAATTCCCAAGTATTCCTACAGATTTCATGCCCTAGTCCTGCAAAGCAATATATTGTTTATTCTTAGAATTAATTTCAAATCTATTGAAATTCTCCTTTAAAACAGATTTAAAGCATGCAGCTTTTAATTTTAAACTACTGTTTGTGTAAAATGTCCATTCTGTATGTAGAATAGAAGATGACCTATACTGATTACATGCTTATTAAACAATGAATACTGAGGAAAATTCTGCCAGTAGTATTTAAGATAAGAGGAAATTAATACAAGAATGTCAGGCATTTTATTTTAAGGGATATTATCTCACCTGTACTTTAGTACAGTGGTGGTATACAACATTCAGTGCTGTTCTTTTTTTTTTTTTTTTTGGGGGGGGGGGGGGGGGGTGGCCAGAGGCCATAGAAAAGACTGATGACCTTTTAAGATTATTTTCCATACACTTGGTTTTGGTTTTTTTGAATTCTTTTTTTAAAGAAGATCCTCACTGTACTTTTCTTTTACATTTGTACAATAGGAAATAGCATGTCACATCTTGGTAATGTACAATACATTTGCTTTTGCTACTGTTCTCTTTCATTAAGCAGATCTCTAACTTATGAGCAGAAGTTTCATTTTCCTCTCATGTCCATTTTTCATGTGGGGACCAAACTGACATACTATTTTCTTGTTTCACAAATCTATGCTTGTTTTGAAGTTCATATGCTGTTGCCCTGGAGGGTCATCAGGACCAAATCTTATTGAGGAGTCAGAGATGTATGGAAAAACTATTTTGCTTTTAATATTTCTTTCTGTGTCATGCAAATAAAAAGAGTTATGACATGTAACAAGTAACTATTTTTTCTTAGTTTGCTGACCTGGAAGATTAGGTTAACCAAAAACATTACTTGTTTTTTAATTAAAACTTGAAATTTCCAAACCAAACTCACTTTACCTCTCTTAGTATTATTTCAGAGAAGTTTGTGGTGAAGCCATTCAGCACTAATTTGGAAATAGCTTTGATTAGGGTTTTCAGTTATTTTTCTACAACAAAAATCAAAACTATGTTTAGGATTATGTTCTCAAGGTAAGGAAAAAAAAACATTGAAAAGCCCTGTAAAGACTTTTTAACATATGAAAAGTTTAAAATCATCACTGAAGATCGATTATTTTTTGTAACATGGCTATTGCAAACTTCTCTGTAGGTTCAGTTGGGCATTAAGAAATGAATCTGAGATCAGCTTGTAGACTGCATGATACTCTTAAGCATATAAGATTATTTTACAATTGAGTTCCCAGCATGTCAGTGTGCGAGAGAAATATAATTGCTGATCTGTAAACATAGTTAACATTTTCAAAAATATTAAATGTTTCTAGGATTTTTGAGGGTTTTGCATAGACATCTTCCAGTATTTTTATCCTCTTTCACGTGACAAATATCAGCATAGGTCTTCTTTTCCTCTAGAATAGGCTTTGCATTACATCCTTTATTCTGATCACCTTGAGAATTTCAAAAGTGCAAACATAAGTAAGTGGTTTGCAGGTCACTCACTACTGAGTCTATGTGCCTCCAATCCCAACCAGTTTAATGTATTCCTGTTCCTGTCATTAGGCTGTTGAGCTGTCATCACCCTGATGACATTGGGTGGGTGTGCTTTACAGTCAAAGCTGAGGCTACTGGTCTGCTACTGTCCTTAAATTTGCTACAGTGACTTTCACTAATTCACTGTTTTATTATCAGTAAGGACCTGACAAATGATCTTTTTATGCTTGAAGACCCCACTAAGCCTGTTAAAGGCAGGTGATAATACTGAGAAGCTGTACTGAATTCTAATAGAAATTAGACAAACCTAAAGGAGGAATATATTTTTGTTCCTAAGAATAGAGTTTATATTGCTATTGTTTAAGGTAAAAACATAATTAATGTTTAAAATTCCATATGGATTATATTACACTGGTCAGATCAACTCTTACATGGGAAACTTATAATCATAGAATGCAAAAGTTTCAAGTGACGTGAAGCGAGTAATTCTTGGACAAGGGAATGGCAAATGACCACAGCTCCTCTAAGTATTTACAGAGGACCTTATTCAATTGTCTACATCGGCTGTCAGCCCCAAAGGTGAGTGCCTGGAGGTATCTATTCACAGCTGGCTCCAGGCACTAGACAGGCTGTGGTGGAGGCCTAAGAGCAGGAGTGTTCGGGAGTTAGACCGAGAAGGACCTCGCAGTCAGCTAGCTCCCTACAGGAGTTGTTCCTGCTGCTGTGCAAAGTAGGGACAAGCTGGAGTAAGGAATCTGAGACACACAAAGTAGCATGAAAGACCCGGGCAAGGATGAGTATTTTGTAAGCAAAATGTAACTGAAATAGCTCATAAAGCAGATATAAACTCTGTGATATATTAAACCTGTTATAGTTTGTGTTTTTAAAAGCATGGCTATATTTTAACAAGATGGCAGAGCTGAGAGTGGGAGAAGGTGAAGGTGGCCAGATAGTTCTGCCACTGGCACTGTGTCATAAGCCATGAGCCAACCTGTGCCATGTACATGGCTGGCTCGAGCAGGGCTCCACCAGACATCAGCTCCTTCTTTCCTATTGCAAGCTCTATTGAGTGAAGTTTTAGGACTAGTGTCAATATCAAAAGGTAAAAAGGGAATTGAGCTCTCTGACAAAGAGCAGTTTTACGTAAATGAAATTGCTTCAGTTATCCAAAGTTATCTTGAGTTTTCTGAAGATACTGAGTATTTTGTTTCAGTCTGTAGAAAGCACTAGGTGCTATGCTAGGCAAGTATAACACCTTTTCAGAAAATAAGAGCTAGAAAATGGAAAAGTAACCTTTTTTTTTTTTATCCTGGTGCAGTACTGCAATTTATTTAACCCCTGAAAATTACCTTTAAGTGGATTTTTTGGCTAAAGTGTAGAAAACTAATCAGGTAAGATCTGTGTCAAATTTCAGCTGAATATTATTTGAAATTGAGGTGATGTTTAAATAGTTTTAAAAATAATAAAAAAAAAATTCAAGAAAAAGAGGTGGAGAAATGAAGACAGGAAATCTGTATCACATCAGTTGAAACTGTGATGCATCAGAAGCATCAGTATGGGACTGCATGTGTCTCAGTGTGCTGTTTCACTGTCTTTGTTCTTGCTGCTCTGTGTAATCATCACTCCCTGTTGGATTCCATGTAAATTCCAAATGCAAGCAATACTTAGCTCTTCTGGAAGCATTTCAATCTACAAAACTACTGCACAAAGTGATATGACATTCCCATTTCTCAGTCGTCCCCTTTTTCTTGCAGCCTTATCTTTCAGCCCTTAGGGACTGAAGCTGCATCTGCTGCAGAGCTCTTTCTATAACAGCTCTCTGAGAGCCTATTCCAGGTAGTCTTTAATTAGACACACCCAGATGGTGGGCACCAAGCAGATGTCCTGCCAGCTTGAGGTGGATATGGAAGAAAGTTTCCTCTTGGCTCACTGTAGATTGTCTTTCTAATGTTTGGGTTTTTTTTCCTCCATTTCTTCATAGTAAGCATTTGCAATTTGCTCACAATTTCTAACATATGAAGCAAACTCAAGCACTCCAATCTAAGGTATTAAACATTCACAGTGTTTGGCATAGTCTGAAGGCCAAATATATTAAACTCAAGGTACTCAAACGCTGTCATGAACAAAACTGCTCACTTTTCCTTTGATACTCAATCTTTATCAGCAATAAAGACTTTATTCTTGGAAACTAATTAACAACTATGTTCATACTGTCAGAGATGTAAGTAAGCACACTTAATCATTCCTGTGTAGCCAGCTTTGCAGGTGAAATGAGTGCAGCTAGCTCAAATAGAGTCTGATGTTTTCAGTCACATGAGTAAACATAAGCAGATATCTAAAGTAAGAAACACTTATTTTCTGACAGATTCTTTTCACTGTAAGAACATACTTTAAATGTTTAGCCACATCTGACACTGAAAAGATTTTGAGGCAGAATGCTTACTTACCTAGCAATTTTACCATCATACTGCAGTGCTGTGTTTCATGCTCCATTTACCATAAATGTTGACAGGTTTTTCACAGTATTTGAGGCAATGACAATTTTAATTAAAACTTTCCATTATTATTACTCCGCCTTTCTAAATATGGTCACACATAGAACACTAAAAAAAAAAATAAATGTAATGAAAGCTCAAGTGCACCTTCCTGCAGTACCATCTCCAGTAATCACTTGTTTCGCGAGATATTAACAAAGTGGATCTTCAGGTATCATCTTTCTGTTGTATTGTCATTTTTGTAAGTACAATGATTTAATTTATTTAAAAGCAATGCTCACAAAATGGCTGTGCACCAGACTTTATGATGTAAATCCTTGTAAAGTATATAACTTGGGAACTTGTCCTGGTTTTCTCTGAGGTACAGTTAATTTTCTTCACAGTGGCTAGTATGGGGCTATGTTTTGGATTTGTGCTGAATACAGGATTGATAATATAGAGATGTGTATGCAATGTTTACACAGAGCGAGGCTTTTTCAGCTTTTTGTACTCCTATGTTATGAACCGAGTTTGGGGTGCATGGAAGTTTGGGAAGACACACAGCCAAGACAGATGGCCCAAACTAGATAGTGGGGGTAAAGGGATATTCCATACTGTATGGCATCATTTTCAGTATAAAAATGAGGAGATGAAAGAAGAAGTGGGAAACATTTGCAGTGATGATGTTTGTCTTCCCAAGTAACCCTTATGCATCATGGTGTCCTGGTCTCCTGGAGACCTGAACACTCGCCTGCCTATGGGAAGCAGTGAATTAATTCCTTGTTTTGCTTTGCTTTTCTGTGCAGTTCTTTTCTTTCCCTATTAAGCCACATTTATCTTACACAAGTTTTCTAGATTTTGCCCTTCTGATTTTCTCTTCAATTCCACTGGGGGGAGTGATCAACTGGCTGTATGGGGCTGGGTGGCTGACTGATGTTAAACCATGACATTCCTTTTTTTTGGACAATAACAAAAATATCCCTATATTATTAACCCTGTGTTCAACAAAAATCCAAAATATATCGGTATACTAGCCACTGTGAAGAAAATTAACTCTAGCTCAGCCAAAACCAACACAAAACTGAAGATAAATTTGAAACTTGGAAGGCTGTCTTTGTTTACTCTGAATGTTTTTGTCGTGGAGATCTTGAACACAGTTTTACAAACCTCCCTGTCAAGAAACACAGTCAAATCATATTTAACTTATTATTTGTGTGATATATGAATGATATTAGGTTTTTCATAATCCACATGAGGCTTACTGTATTGCTTTTTGTAAAGTACTTTCTGTTTTGGTATTCCTTGGAAGGAAGCATTTCAGACTGTATTATCTTTAAATATCTCGTAATGCAAACTTGTACAGTCTGACAATTTACAGATGTTCTGCAATGAATCTTCATTTTCTATTATTTGGCTATTTTTCTACATATATTCACCTAATTTTCTAATAGAGAGGGTTATCAAAATTTCTGAGGAATCATAAGGAAATGTGTTTTGTAGTTTTTCCAGGATGACTGCAGACTGTTAGAAACCTACTTGAAAAAGTGTTCCCTCATAGGTTTTTAAATACATTTTTACAGACTCAGCAGATACAGAAAAAAGATTGGAATAACTTTCAGACTTCTAAGCTTTTATCTGATTGAAATCAGAACTTTGAAATTCTTGAAATGAATCCATGAGTAGTGAGAATGTACTATTATACACAGCTTAGAATATATATGGCAAAAAGCTTTAAATATTTTTAATCATAACATCCACTGGAGCCAAGTCAGTGATGCTAACCACTGAAATTGCAGTTTAGTGAAATAATTAAATGTGGTAAACTGGCAGTTGTTTAATATAGTCTGGACGACCAATGCAGTTATGCGTCTGATAGCGGTTTTTGAAAGATGTTTTAAAGGCCATAATCAGGAAATTGCTGCAAAAATAATTATGTTAATTTAGAATGTTACTGTTCCTCAAAAGTATCATTTCCGCATCTGAGAAAACGGAAAGAATGACATGTAAAGTCCTTATCTGTTTTAGGGGAAAATCACCTGTCTTGGCTTCAACGTTTACTGAATGCTGCACATTTACTGAATCCTGTTGTCCAGGCTGGAGAACATTGCACCGTGTTCAGCTCCAGAGAGCTCACAGCCAATGTTCTGGCAATTTGGCTTCACAAGGTCTGACCTAGAGAAGATGATAAATGTAGGCATGGGAGTACATGGCAGTGAGCAGCTAAAGGTTCTGTGTCTCCTGGTTACAGAATACAACAGCAGACACACAGCTCTGCAGACTGTGCTTTGAATGCTGTATCCAATATTAACCCTGCTATCAAATGGTGGCAGGGTGGTGCAGGGATTGCTTGGCTGTCGTATAGGACAGCCTTAAGAAACTAGTATGGACATTAAAATAATTTAACCAAAGAAGTATGCTCTCTTCCTGGAAGAGTTTACGTTGGCATTGTGGCTTTTCTACTTTTTGGACCTAATCAAGCTCTTGTTTGCCTCAATGCAACAGCACATTAAATGTACAGACCTAACTAGGTTGTTTTAGATAGCTTAGTTCAGGGGTAGAGGAGGTTGTGGTAGCAGTGCATGTAATCTCTTTGTATCAGTTCTTCCACTGTTATTTCTATTGTTGGTGGGGATTATACTGGTTTTTGTGTTTTAACTGACTGTCTGTCTCTCTCTGCTCTATGAGTATTTAATGGCTTCCAAAAATAGCAATAATGAAAATTTGAAAGCCAGTATGGTCTTTATAAATTTAATTATAACTCAACATAATTTTTCCTTTGTCTTTTAAATGAAACTGACAAAACATGTACATATCACTGATCTCAAATAAATATTAACTCACAATATCAGAGGAAGGAGAAGAGAATATTCACAATCAGCCACAGCTATGTCTATGTTATTAAATTATCTTTGCTAGTCAGCCTATTATTTTGTTCTCTTGTCCTTTTCTTTCCTGCCATTCCTCTCATTCTTATCTACTTTCCTTAAAAATAAGCTATTTATCTGATTAAACGGTAATTAGTGACTTCAGTGAGACTGCATGTGTGCAACTGAGAACAGAATTTTGCCTTAAGAATTTTTAAAGTCAAATGTGTAATAATTAAAAGAAACTGAAATGGTGAGTGATTTTTAACATAATGCCTCAAATATTCAAGGAATTGAAAACAAGCTTTCTGAAAAAAAAAAAAAAAATCTTCTCTCAACATGTGAAGTAAGTGGAGAAGTGTTTTTCCAGTTAGTATATAACTTACACACTAATAATTAGAACACGAGTCAGTTTCAGTTCTTTACTTTCATTCTCTTACACATGAGCCAGCAATGTGCGCTTGCAGCTCAGAAGGCCAACCATTTATTGGACTCCATAAAAAGAAGTGTGACCAGCATGTTGAGGGAGGTGATTCTGCTCCTCTACTCCTGTCATGTCAGACCTCACTGGGAGTACTGCATCCAGCTCTGAGGCTCCCAATATAAGAAGGACATGGACCTGTTGAAGCAAGGCCAGGGGAGGGCATCCCTCCTCTGAAGACAGGCTGAGAGAGTTATGGTTATTCAGCCTAGAGAAGAGAAGGGTCCAAGGACACCTTTGAGCAGCCTTCCAGTACCTAAAGGGGGCCTGCAAGAAAGATGGAGAGGGACTTTTCACAGGGATGTGCAGTGATAGGATCAGGGGTATTGGTTACAAACTGAGAAAAGAGTCAATTTAGATTGAACATTAGGAATAAATTTGGGAAAAAAATTACTGTGAGGGCAATGAAGCACTGGAACAGGTTGCCTAGAGAAGTTGTGGATGCCCAGTCCCTGGAAGTGTTCAAGGCCAGGTTGAATAGGGCTTTGAGACGACTGGTCTAACGGGTGGTGTCCCAGCTCATGGAAGTGGGATTGGAAATAGGTGATCTTTAAGGTCCCTTCCAGTTCAAACAATTCTATGATTCGATAAGAAAGTGTTTCTTACTGTGACATAGTTTAAAAATATGGATATTTTAATCTATTCCATAGCTTTCTATACAGGAGGGTAAAAATTTCTTGTTACAAGGAGATGAGAGAAGAAAAAGGAAAAATTATTCCACACTGTTTCAATATTTCTGTGTAACAATAGGAATACAAATGTGTTTTTTAGTGCATTATAATCAGGAAGTGAAAGGGATGAAAAATGATATACCATTAAGACAATGACTTTCTAATGGTCACATATTGTTAAATCCAAGTAAGAATATAAAGTGTACAAATACTGGAAAGAAAATAAATTAAATAGACATAAAACACAGATGTTTATTTGCAATGGTATTGCAGGATTTCTACGTTTAAGTGAGTCTTGCCTTAGATTGTCAGTAAAGTCTGTTGGAATCCTTAGTCTCGGTATTATGCTGTCAGAAAGATTCTTTGGTGATTTGTGCAGAATCTCAGTTTGGAATATCATAATGAAGATAGTATTTTAAATCAAACTACCTGACATCTTTCATTCCTTCTGTGTTGACAAAGGACTTACTTCAAGGGTGCTTCTGCTTAACTTTTTTTGTACTGCCACTCTTCTTTAATTAAATGCATTCTTCCAGTGAAAAAAAGGCATAATGGATGCATAAGTCAGCCTTTGCAACACAGTCTCGGAGAAGCAACTAATTTCCATGTAGGCAAATTAAAAAAAAAAAAAAAAATCCCTAAACTCACTCCCACACTCTGAGATATGAAGAAGAATCAGCATGCTGGAGGTACAAGTCTGATACTGTCAAATTTTGGAATAGTACCATAATGCCTGTATCAATTTTTTAACACCATTGTGGATCCTGATTTGAGTTTGATTTCAGAAGATGACTTGCTCTAGAAGTGTGCTAATACAATCCATTGTAGAAACCAGCACTGGGCTTCAAAAAATTAGTTAGCTAGCTTCAGCAGATTTGGCTGAAGCCCCAGATATCTGGGAACTAGAATGACTTAGCTTTCTTACTAAATATATATTTTTAAATAAAATTTGAAGTGATTATCAATCTTCCTTTTTCTGATTATGGAATTATTTGTCTAAAACAGCAGAATTCTTTTCTAACAATTGTCTGATTCACCATTTACAGTCCTGACACTATGTAGTTTTCATATCAAAGCCAGTTACCACCACCATCATTTTAAAAAAACTGAGCAAACCATCAAGAAATCCTACAGATTAAATGTTATAAGGTTTAACTTTCCCAGTCCAGTAACTAAAGACATATACACATATATAGGCTATATTCATGCCACAAATAAAATTTGTAATTATTTGTATATGTGGAATGAAGATGCCTAAGTCTGGAAAAATGTTTAACTACATTTGCCTGGGATATTTAGTTTAAGGAAAAACCCATTAAAAAATAAATAAACTGAGAAGCAGTTTAAAGTAAAAGCTAAGATATTCTGAGAATACATCAGGCAGAGAGCACACTTACAAAGATGACAATCCTGCCAAAATCCATTAGTGTTGTCCTGAGTAAGTTTGAGAGACTCTGAGTTTAAATGGGAAAGTAATTTTAAGAAGGGAGGCACTCTAGTTCCTTAGAGGACTCTGCTTTCAAGGCTTTCCAGAGCTAAGATGAAAGTGAAACCAGACACTATGCAAAGTTGACTTTTTTGTTGTTGTTGTTGGATTTTTTTGCCTCAATGTATAAATTTTTTGCATTAAATGAACATGTGGTTTGGATCCACTCAGAGTTTGTGGGCATTGCTGCAAAGCCTCTGGGCATGCAGCATGAGAGGCAGCTTTGCTGTCAGGGCTGTTTGTATCACACATGTATGTGCAGAGGCTGACATGTCCTGTATCTCAAGTGGATAGATGAGTGTTATTATGCCTGTGAGACTTTTGGCCCAGTGTTGCCTCATAGGCCTATAGGAGAGTGTTCAGAATTAACATCAAACCATTTATTTTGTGTTTAATCTGTTTTGCGTGTTCATTCTCAGTAAGTAGATTGTTTATGCCTATGTATGTGCCTTGTTTCTCAGGCACCTCAAACTTTCTTGCTGTTGGTTCCAGTTATGTTTGGTCTACTGTCATTTCTTTTCTGGGAAAAATGAGGATGGACAACCTGTGGCAGGTGGGTTGTGGGAGTCCCTTCTGGAGAACGGAGGTAGACAAAGACTCCCTTTTCAATGAATACTGAATTAATCATGATGAAAGAAATCACACGTTTTCATTAAGCCAAGACTGGGTAAGGGTGTGGGACCTGTCACCGTGATTCTTCTGGTGTATTAAAAAGAAGGATCAGGCAAAACTGTGGATACTACTTGTTGTTTTCGTCCTTTTTTTTAATTGATTTTTCCCCTCATACCCACTACGGTGAATTTTGGATGGGTACGGGGGGATGGCGTAGCAGTGTGGCAAGTTGTGCATCTGGGTCCTGCTGCAGCTGCCATCTTGGGCTGCCATGGAGATGCAGACTCCTGCCTACACCATCTTGGGGCTGTCTCTGTTTGGCGCAGGTCGGCACAGGGCACTTATCCCGGCTGGGGCTGCTTTGCATGGCACCTTCTGCGCCATGATGACTGGTCCCATGGGACCAGGGGCAGCATGGCCAGCGTGGGCTGTGGGCGATGATGGTGGCATGGACACAGGTGGCCCTGAGAACTAGCGCACAGCTGCTGTGTGTTGTTACGTATATATATTTATAATACATATATATATTAAATAAAGAATTGTTGTTTCTTTTTCTATATTTTGCGGTCTCTTGTTTTCAAATCTAATTTGCACAATTGTCTTAAAACCAATACAATTTTTATCTTCATACCATATTTAGGATATGGTATGAAGATAAAAATAGGGTAAAGTTCTTGCTAAAATGAGAATTTTGACTTGTACTTGTTATTGCAGTCCTAAGATTGATAAAAGAACAATAAATGGAATAATGTTTCTTATCTGAGAAGTATTAATAATTTGAAACAGTCATTTAAAGTAAACCAGAAAAGCCTGTATTTATTTAATGGATAGATCTAGGTTAAGCTTGTATCAAATCTATTATAAAAATGTAAAAAAAAAAATATTAGCCCATGGTAAAACATTCTGTGCTATTATGGAGGACAAGCATGAGTAGTGATACTGAGGAAAAAAGTTGGGAACTAGGGTAGAATGTTTTTCTTTTAACCATTTTTTTTTTTCTGTGATCACATGAAATTTTTACACTACACTTATAGAATCACAGAATGGGTAAGGTTGGAAGGGACAACAAGGCATCATCTGGTCCAACCTTCCTGCTCAAGCAGGGTCATCCTAGGCCACATGACATAGGATTGCATCCAGATGGTTCTTGAATATCTGCAGTGACGGGGACTCCATAATGTCTCTGGGCAACCTATTCCAGTGTGTGGTTGCCTGCACAGTAAAGTTCTTCTTCATATTCAGGTGGAACTTCCTTCACATCTATTTCTGCCTGTTGCCTGGTTCCATCTTCTTGGCACGCTCCCTTTGGATACACACATACATTGGTAAGGTCCCCTCAGCCATTTCCTCTCAAGGCTGAACAGGCCCAGCTCCCTCAGCCTTTCCTTATAAGAGAGATGCTCCTACCCCTTAATCATCTTTGTTGCCCTCTACTGGACCTCCTGCAGGAGCTCCATGTCTCTCGTGTACTGACGACCTCAGAAATGGACACAGCACTCCATGTGCAGCCTCACTAGGGTTGAATAGAGTAGCAGGATCACCTCCTTTGACCTGCTGGCAATGCTCTTCCTTGTATACCCCAGATATGAGATGCTTGAATGTGTCCAGAGAAGAGCAATGAGGATGGAGAAGGGGCTGGAGCATAAGCCCTGTGGAGAGAGGCTGAGGGAGCTGGGGTTGTTTAGTCTGGAGAAGAGGAGGCTCAGGGGTGACCTTATCGCTGTCTATAACTACCTGAGAGGAGGTTGTAGTCAGGCAGGGGTTGGTCTCTTCTCTCAGGCAGCTGGTGACAGGACAAGAGGAGAAGCTCTGTCAGGGAAGGTTTAAGTGCGATATTAGGAGAAACTTTTTCACAGAGAGAGTGATTTCCCATTGGAATGGACTTCCCAGGGAGGTGGTGGAGTCACTGTCCTTGGAGGCATTTAACAGAAGATTTGATGAGGCACTTAGTGTCATGGTTTAGATGGTGGGTTACTGTTGGGTTATAAGTTGTATTCAATGATCTCAAAAGTCTCTTCCAACCTTGTTAATATTGTGATACTGTGATACCATTGGCCTTCTTGGCACCAAGGACACACTGCTGGCTCATGGACAGCCTGTTTTCCATCAGGACCCCAACTCCTTCTCCACAGAACTGCTTTCCAGCAGGCTAGTGACCCCCAGCCTGTCCTGGTGTGTGAACCTGTCCCCAGGTGCAGGACCCCGCATTGAATTCCAGAAGATTCTTCTCTGCCCATCTCTCCAATCAGTCGAGGTTCTTCTGAAAGACTGCACAGCACTCTGGGATATCAGCCATTCATCCCAGCTTTGTGTCATAGAATATTTTATTTTTGTCAGTAAAAGAAAAAAACCCAAAACAGCAGGAACTTATCGGTAAATTATGTCAGCCGACAACTCTTCTACCTAATAATGTCTTGGATGATTGCCACCTATCTATCTTTACTTGAGAAACAGATGCTCTGTCAAGTTTAGCTCTTTAAGTAAAAGTCAGTATAGCATTCATAAATCCACAGGACATAAATAAAATGCAGAACAAGGCTATACTTATTATTACACAATATTTATGAATAAAAAATTTAAAGCTTTAATGGCTCAAATTCTGCATCTGGCTAGGAGAATGGCACCATCTGGTGGATCCAGCCTTTGTGAAATTTTTTCCTTGAAAATGCAGTCATAGTTAAAAAGGCTTTTCCTCTACTAGAAAACTGAATATTTTGCAAGAAATTACAAAATTAAATAAGATGAGAAGAAAAATAATAGTTACTATCAACATAATTGTCACTATTGTTCATTTTGGAAGCTTACAGTTATTGCACGTCAATAACTAAGACTACATTTGCTCTTTCATTACATCACGATTCAGTTCATTTGAGGACTTCTGCAGTAGTACTTTTTGGTTTTCAAATATGATGATAGTCATTGGTAAATGCATTCTACAGGTTACCAGTGGCATGGAAGCCTCAGTTACCCAGTCAGTAGCTCCCCTGTGGATAACACAGGTGACCATATCCATAGGCATCTTTGATGATAGCATATTTTGGTGCCTTCTGCCCATCATATTTGCCCAGCTACTTTACACTAACTGTAACTTATCAGGCAAGTGGATGAACTGGATACATTCCAAAGCTCATTTCTCCCTGAAGAGCATGCAGTCTATTATGATCCCTTGCTACTGCATGGTGATCCATTGCTACTGCATGGTACCATTACTTTATTAAAAATTGGCCATATCTGCATGTGCATTATACAAGAAAATTTTGCAGATTTTTCCAAACATCTGTGATCATCCTAAGTAAACAGATAATATTCAATACAATGTAAAATAAAAACTACAGCCAAGCAGGTTGTGTGGCCACAACCAGCATTTGATGTGTGCTTATGAGTTTTTAAGAAGAAATTCTTAGAATTACTTAAGGACAGTAATTTTCAGCTGCAAAATTCAGTCACTACTGGAAACCCCAGTAGTCTCAAGCATGTAATAGAAACATATTGAAAGTGACAAAGGAGAATTAATTAGACATTTTGTACAAAATGGTCAAAGAGCGCACTCACTCATTCAATGAAACCTTCACATGCCTACTGAATTTTAAGAAAATCAGGCTATATTCTGCATTATATTTGGCTGCAATAACAAAGAATTTAATGAGCCTGTTTTCTCCGCTGTCTTCTGATACATTTCTCCTCAGCAAGTCCCCATTCACATGATTTCTTATTAATTTCCTTTTTTTTAACTTTTGTGATAAAAAAAGCATAGAGGTCTACAGAGAAAGGAAAATTAATAAATTAAAATCTAGAAAATTAGAAGTAGTCTGACACTGCTTAGATTTTTCATTAAAATGCCCATGTCGTTTAGTTAGTTGAGACATATATTTTTGTTAATGTCTTGACATGAAGCCTCTTGTTGACAGTAGGTGTAATGGGGCCAGGAAAAACGCTGTGGTGCAGTATGAATCATTTCATATGCAATACATTTCCAGAAAATACAATCTCAATTTTATTCATCCAATAATTGATTAAAAAGATTGAAATATGCCAAAAACAGTTAGTTTGAATATCATTTTATTTTACAGAATAAAACGAAAAAGAATATTAAAAAAAGATAAGTAGGTTGGCTAGTGTCGAAGGATGAAAAAGGGCTGAGCTGCATTCAGAAAAATGATTGATGTCAGTAGCTTTCTGGGAAGAAGACAAACTATAAAATAGCTTTTTAAATTTTTTTCTTTTTTTTTTTTTTTTTCTGTGGGAAGAGATCTAGAGAAAGCAGGAGCTGCTTCAGGGACAAGTCACACCTTTATGTCAAGTCACATCTGGGCAGGTTTTGAGAGTGGAAGTCCAAGAGGAGAAAGAGGCAGGTGGAAAAGGGAGATGATTGCAGAACAGGATCAGTGGGGCACGTGTCAGGAGAAAGAAGGAGGCTAAGCAAATGTAGCAAGGAATCATGGAAAAGTGCAGATTAGACTGAATGAATTTCCACTATGTGGCTCACTAGCTAAAGGCTACCGGAATAGGCATATGGCAGTTGAAGAACTAGGCTTCTGGAAATTGCAAAATACATGAGTCTTCTCAGCAGCCAAGGAAAAGACCTGCTGTCCGTCTATGTAAAATATCACTGTTCTTTTAAGAGGAGAGAATACTTCTAGCAGCTTGATGGAAGACTTGGAATTTTTATTGTTTTGCTATTAGACAGTAATTTGTCATATGTTCAGAAACCTTAATAAATTCGAGAGGGAAAATGATAACTTACTGCTTTCAGATGCTGGAATTTTGAGCACCTCAATGTGCCTTTGCAGATGCACATACTCCATCTAAAAAACACAACTCCAGCAACAAACAAATTATCCGAACAAACAAACAAACAAACACACAAAATCAACGAACCAACCAAAACCACAAAAAAACTAGTTGTTATTTTTCTGCAGAAATGAGACTATTCAACTAGACTGTGGTATCATCCTATGATCTCATTTGCCATAGGTCTCTAGCAGTTAATAAACCATAAATGAATGCTAAAAACAACTGCTGACTTCTGCCTGGGGCTTGTTACCAATTTTATCCCTGTTGAATAATTTGGATCTCATTTCAGGGATCAGTTAAGCTGACAAATGTGATTGTGGCTTTTGGGAAAGAAAATTATGTCAGAAATGTTTAGATTTGGGAAATAAATAGTAACTTATTGAATGCTGGCCATTTTTTTGTCTCCTTTAGCTTCTATGACACGCTTACAGTTTGAGGTACATTTCTAAAAAATATTGACAGTTTTCTGAGTCAGTTTCAACTGAATTAGGTAAATGAACTTTGATTAGCATGCTTTTGTAAGTGCTAAAAACCTTCAAGATGATCTACTAGGTTAGAGAAATGCTTCCTGCAATAAAAAAACCACACAATTTTAAATTCTTTAGAATCTAAACAGACCTTTTTAAAGGATGTTTAGTGTTACTTCTCAAAGTCATATCACTTTGCAAAAGGAAACAAAATATTTTAGATTTCTTGTATGCATTAATAATAAGATATATCTGTGACAGGTGACAGGAGGTTTTATATTTTAAGGTTCCACTTTTTTGGATACAAAATGCATTTTCTGCATAGTTAGTGGTTTGAAGAAAGGAATGTTTGCAGAATCATTCAAGCAATGCTTTAAGTCAATATTTCCACCAGAAAGGCTGTTCCAAACCAATTGGTAGCTCAGAAAATCAAACTGAAAATTTTAATTTTTATCTGTTTTCTCTTGATAATTATCAACCTGATGGAAAATATCTGGTTTTATCTGGAGTGACAGTGCCACATAAATTTCAAATTTCAGAACAACAGGGGTATCCAAACCTCTTTTTTAAAAAATTATTGGGGTGTGTGTGTGTGTGTGTGTGTGTGTGTGTGTGTGTGTTTGCTTTCTTTGCTGTGCAAGGTAATGAGAGCTGTGTTGTTAATTTTAGATTGAACTGAATCTCACCCTTCCCAAACAGGGTTTTACAATGGGAAATGCAGAATAACATGAGCTGAAATATTCTTAATTGAGTCAAAGATAAGGAGAATTATTACACTTTGCCAGAAGATACACTTTTTGACTAACCATGAGAATAGAGTTTCTTTTGCCAATCATGGTGAAAAGAACTATTGAGAGTGGAGGGGTGGACTTACCTCTGATACCTAGGGAAGAGTGGCACATACATGAAAACAACCTTTAATATCACCTAGAGTAACCCCAGGACTGCTGCTAGCTCTTAATCAGATCTGGCATAATTCCAGTTAGAAGTTTTGCAGAAACAACTCACACACAGTAAATAACACAGACTCCTCCATAAGGATTCAGGCATTTATCTGTAGATAACAAATGAATTAAAATTTAACTGATAAACAAACACTCTCTGTATTTTAGGATGGGCAGGTACATTAACTTTTAGAGTGTTGAGACTGAAATCTCAAGTGCCTGAAGTTAAACAATTAAACTTCACTACCCACAATTAGGACACATTGATGAAAACAATATTAAAATCGAGTAATTTAGAGTAATAGTCTACTCTAAACAGAGGAGAGGATATTTTGTCCCATACTTCAAATCTCCTTCTTCTCCATATTCTCCATCACATTTCTTACTTGCCACAGTGATAGTTTATGCTGGAATCACAGTGCTGCCTTGAATCTATCTTAAGCGATTAAAACTGAGTCAGAAAGGGCAAGAATGCTACTGAAGACTTTTTTTATATTAGTGTTCATTCACTTAAATGCTCAATTCAAGATGTCTTGAAATTGCCAGTTAGCTGATTGTCTTAGGAAAGGTTTTAACACAATAGTCCAATTTATGTTGAAGATTCAACTTTTTGTTTCTCTGTCACCAGTGGACTTATGCCACATATTGTAGATAAATGGTTGTCTTTCAGGCTCACTTGATGATACTGTTTCATGTTTCTGAAAACACTGTGACTTTAACTGATCAGGAGTACACATACAGAAGAAACTGAGAAGGAATAAAACAAAAGATTAACATTCCATGACAGTCAGGAAACCGTTTTAGAAAAACAGGCATATTACCTTGTCAATAATTAAAAGAAATGTAAAAGTATATAAGCAGTCATATCTAAGAAATTTTCCAGAAAGGTGAGGAGTGCAAATTTGAACTTCCTCATGTAAAGAAAAGCATCTGATTTGCAAATTCCCCAACATACCTGCCTTTAGGAGTGTCTTCCACTCTAATGCAACCCTGAAAAAAAAACAACTTTCCTGCTCTTGCCAGCTTACCATACCAAAAACTGAAATGTTTTCCATGTATTGATATGCTTTAAAATAACTTAAAATATTTTGCTCGAGGTTTTTCCTTAGTTTGAAAAGCCATGCTATCTTTTTTTTTAACAAACAAAAATTGTGTATTTGCACAGACAGAAGTTACAGGATGCTTTCTAAAATATTAAAAAGCATTGTCCAAAAGAAGGAATATTTTCTAATCTGTCAGCTCTTGAGATTGTCGTTTGACTGTAGTCCCTACTTTTTTCAAAAGTATGACTACAGGCTTTTGAAAAAATAGATCTATTTCTTTATGTGTCTTACTTTGGGATGATCTGCTGTTCTGCCCAATACTATATTTCCTATTTCCTATATGTTCGTATATCATGACCATTGATGTAACAGAAGATGTCTCTATTATCATCACACTACAAAGCACCAAAAAATCACTGCACATTAGTCTTAGAACATCATTTACCACTCTAAGTGTGAAGGCTTGTGTTTCCATTTTATCATGGAGAACCTAAGAAGTAGTGAAATACTTTGTTGACCAACATTCTGATATTGAAGTAAGAACAGGACAAGATCTCTCTGTTATTATATTCTGCTTCAGACTTTTCTTATGCTGAGAAAAACTCTCCATGTAGTATCTTGAAACTGAGATGTACTTAGTAAGGCAGAAAAGAGTGAAAAGCATGTTTCTGTGACCTTTTGGCAAAGAACATCCTTCCAGCTATGCTTGGGAAGTACATTCCTCCAGTGAAAAGCCGACATTTTCTATGGTTCATTGAACCTTTCCTAAGAAAACTGCTTGTAAGTCCCCTAATCTGGCAGCAGACAGTCCATAAATTTACCTTCTGAGATCTTGAGGTTTTTATACTAAGACTGTATTATCAAAGCATTATACTGCTCCAAATTATGAAGTAAATACAAAATTGGATTTATCATTCAGATCAATACAAAATAAGAGTGGCAGACTATAGGGTTATAATATGATTTTAGAAAAAAATCAAAAGTAATGCAAACACATGAAAAGAAGGGAGATGTTATACTAGTATATTTGAGAGAAGAGGGTTATGCTTACAGCTAATTTTAAGTGTGTATATTTAAAAGTTCCATATGTGTAATACAACCTTTTGGTTTAAATTTCTTCTCTCTCCTAACCGCCAAAATATTCTCTTTTCAGTGCTATGAAATTGGCTAAATATGTGTAGTATTATTACCATAACATTTTCCATCTTCAGTTTAAACTTTACAGTTTTTTGCTAAATAAGTTGCAACTCTTCCTTATGTAAAATAATAATGATATTTATATATTGTTATGGTATCCAAAGGCTCTGAAAAGGATGGGAGAAGTACTATTTTTGCTGCTGTACAGACTGCTACCTATGCCATACTAGGTAGTAGCATGATACAAACGAAATGCAATGTGAAAAAACAGTGAGTGTTGAGAACTTGGCATTCAGAGTATATCTATCTTCATGTTTCAAATAGCCTCATCAACTACCTTTTAACAGCTACATTGCATCAAGTGTACACCTACCTTTCACCCACCTTAGCTTTAACCTAAAATAATCCAGTTGGTACACTGAAAGAGGGCAATTGGAAGACCTACTTCAGTGGTTCACTCCTGAACCAAATTAATACAGAGGGACTTCTATCACGGACACAAGAGCAAGGACATCATAGTTCTCTGAGGGGAGAGAAGGCTGTTTATACAGTGCAGGGGACCACAAACATAGGGTCAGAAGGGATCTCTGATTCACTTAATGCATTTCCATGTGGATTAACACATATATGTAATTCTTAATGGATGTCTAATCTGTTCCAAGAACTTCCAAAGATAATGACACTACAATCCCTCTATTAATCACATGCTTACCATTAACATGAGGGCTTTGTTTGAAGTCTTTCCACTCTTAACCTGAATGCCTGCATGGTTTTCTGTTACAAGCTGTTTGTTGCCACTCTCTCTCAAGAGTTTCTGCTGCAAAGATGATTCAGCTGCACATGCAAAATCCACTAAACTGCTGTGAATTATTAAGAAAATCTGAAGTTGACCTCAGTTTGAACCTTTATAAGTTTCTGGATCATTCCTGCAACAGGGATGGGATTTCTGAGGGGAAACTGAAAGCCTAGCTGAGGAGAAGTCACAACAGTCATCGTTGTGCAAGTTGTCTCTGTTCATCTACCAAAAATATCTGTCTTCCTTCAGTTAATTTTTCCTGGAACTGTTCCTGTAGAAAGAAAAATTAGCTCATTAGCTTTCTTTTAGGAATAATTTGACAGATATTGTGATGAAAGTCAAGAGATATTTGGAAAGAGTATGTTTCAGGGTTTAAATCACTTGCTGGAAATAATCAGACCAGGACTAACACAGAGACATGTTATCCTGAGTGTTTTCAGATGCTGGATTTCTTCCACATTTTTTTCTGAAATATCATTTGTGATGGAGGCTATGCCTGATGTCACTTAAAGTAACAATGTCTTTTTTGCCATTATTTTTATTCTTGCAAATGAGTTTGCATGAGGGGAACCTTTTGCCAAGTCTGAGGACATCCATATTCTTCCAAGTTCTGAAGCCCCTGTAGTCATACTCCTATCATGTGTATGTGGGGTTGCTGTCTGCTATCATCACAGAAGGTTAGTGTAGTTGGTTGTTGACGTAGAGAGCTGGGTAGAATAGTACTGACATTATGAATCAAGTCACTGAATGAATCAGATTACATTTTAAATTTTAATGCAAATATATAGAGTAAAATTCTGTGGATTCTTCAGTGCTTTGATGTACAAGAAGCAGGAAAGTCTTCAAAGCAATATTCTGATTAAATAATTAAAGAACAGTCAGCATATTTCACAGAGAATTAATTGCATACTACATTGTGTAGAAGTCACTGATGTGTTCTGAGGTTCTTTTGGCATGTTATCATGTCTCTACCTAATTTAAGTTTGCCCTCAGGATATTTGTAGATTTTAAATAGGAAAAAAGAGGTAAATAACAACAAAAGCATGAAGGAAAAAAGTATTCATGAAGACTGCTCTGCATCCTTCTTGAGAGATTTAACCACACTTTGAGTGGGTAGGAAGAGATGTGATGCAGGCAAAGCCCACCTTAAAAGTACTCACTCAAAATCTCTCCAAATCTCTCACAGAAGAGAACAATGGAAACAAGAATTAACAAAGTTGGAAAAGATTGCAGAGATCATCAAGTCCAACCTTTTATCTAACTTAACAACCTATCCAACACCAACCCATCATTTAAACCATCTTGACCATCTAAACCATCTAAGCTGTCTAAATCATGTCACTAAGTCCATCATCCAACCTATCCTTAAATACATCCAGGGACAGTGACTCCATCACCTCCCTGAGAAGTCCATTCCAATGGGAAATCACTCTCTCTGTGAAAAAGTTTCTCCTAATATCCAACCTGAACCTCCCCTGATGCAGCTTAAGATGCGTCCTCTTGTCCTGTCACGGGGAGCCTCGGAGAAGAGATCGACCCCTGCCTGACTACAACCTCCTTTCAGATAGTTATAGACAGCAATAAGGTCCTCCCTGAACCTCAGCTTCTCCAGGCTGAACAATCCCAGCTCCTTCAGCCACTCCTCATAGGGCTTGTGCTCCAGCCCCTCCATCATCCTCATTGCCCTCCTCTGGACACAATCCAACAATTCCACATCTTNCATCCTCCAGCCACACCGACCCCAGCCTATAACTCTGCATGGAGTTATTACGGCCAAAGTGTAAAACCCATCACTTGGATTTATTAAACCTCATGCTATTGGACTCAGCCCATCTATCCAGCCTGTCAAGGTCTCTCTGCAGAGCCCTCCTTCCCTCTGACAGATCAACACGCATCCAAGCTTGGTGGCATCTACAAACTTAGTAACAATGGATTCCATCCCCTCGTCCAGGTCATCAATAAAGATATAGAACAAAACTGGCCCCAACACTGAATCCTGGGGACTCCATTGGTGATCGGCCTCCAAGTGGACGTGACATAGTTCACCACCACTCTGAGCTCAGCCATCCAGCCAATTCTTAACCCAGGACAGAGTAAACCTGTCTAAGCAACAATCCACCAGTTTCACCAGGAGTTTACTATGAAATGTCCTTGAAATGTTACCAGATAAGTGTGAAATTTGGTTACCAAAGCTTCATCCTAAGTGCATAACATATAACTGGAAAAAATGTCCTGATAACCTTCTTTCATTCTAAACTAGAAAAAAAATATTCACCCAATTCTGATGTAGAAATGAAATTTTCTCAGCTAAAGATACCTCAGTGAACACAGAATTAACCTATTTCTTACCAGGACCAATATCTGGTAAAAAGCAGTGAAAGAAACCAGACTCCATGCAACACCAGAACATCTACTGAGATTTAAAACTGAGTCCTTTTATCTGACATTCACTATGATCAGCACTCATTCACACTAATTTTTTTCTTGTGGTCCTGTGTAAAGCTAGAGATTTTCTTACTACTACTACATTCTGAATAAGTCATCTGACGTTTGAAGAACTGATGCGTGAAACTCCAGTTCATGAAAACTTCAAACCGTACAATAATGGAAGTACACTGCAACATGCTTCCTCTTGAGTTCTTTATGTGATGTCCATTATTTTTTAACACTTTCTTTTATTTTTTGGTGGAGAAGGGGGGAGTGGGGGTTGTCAGGAGGAATGCCACAATTTCAAGTCCTTTGCCGCACCCTCAGCACCTCCAGGAGTTCTTCACGAGAGCAGTGGATATCATTTCCTGAAATGCCAAAAATTCTTTTTCTCATACTCTTTCATTTGGCTCTAGAAAGATCTGTGGCGTTGAAAAGGCATGAGGCTGATATGATTAACTGCTGTAAAGCTAAATATCATGACAACCATCAGGTTGCATTAGCTTGGAGTCAGTTCCAGTGTATCACTTTCTTTGCTCAAAGTGAAGTTAATACTTAGTCTTTTCTTTGAAGATTTGCTTCGAAAAATGTTTTGATCGCACTGAAACAACTTTACAGATTAATAATTGAACAGCAATTCTTTGTGCTATTATTTTAGGGCTGATTCATTTTTTCTCAAACCCTTAAGATTTCAGTGCATTGGATATAGCTAAAGTTTATTATTTCACAATTCCACTGAAGAGAATATTTACTTCCCAGGCCACATCTAATTTCATACAGTGTTTTAGTTCTCTGATTCAGACATAGCATTTGGTATCAGAAAGGTTCTTTTTTCTAATACAACTTAGACCACCTCCCTGCAAAACAGAAACAAAGGCAGGAAAAACATGCTTTTATGAGCATAGAAACTTTTACAGTAGAGGTTTTTACCAGCATAGCTATCATGATTAAAGAGTATACTGGTTATTTTTATCTTACATATCCTAGCCACGAAGGCATACTGGCAAAGTTAAGTCCCAGTTCAGTTATGGCCTGAAAACTTATCAAGCTGTCAAGATGATAAAAGCAGAAGTCAAAGCTAATTTTTTCTATTTGCTAAATTTCATATATGTGAGAGGAACTTCTGCCATATAGGTAAAAGGAAAACAACTCACATATTTGAGAACAGAAAGGAATAAGATGTATTTCTCAAATGGATAGATATTAAACTTAGTATTTGCTAATTGGTTCCCATGCTGTTCTCCTTATGCATTATTTCCAGTCGTTACTTTACTAGGCCACTCCTTTATGTGCATACTGGGTATAGACTATTAGTTGCTATTTCAAGCTCCTTGTCTTCTTCAGAAGTGTAACCTCTGCAAACATTATCACAGCCTTGAGACTGTGTAAGCAATGGAATGGCTTTATAAATAAATGCAAAGCTTAAATTAATAAAAAAAAAAATAAATCAGTGAATAACAGAATCATTATTAGCTTAGCTAGATTGTGTGGCCTTAATGTCTTAACTCTTGCTGAGCCCAACAGATGAGAGTACAGAAAAAAAAAAAAAAAAAAAAAAAAAAAAAAAAAGGGAAAAGAATTAATTGTTTTGCTGATTTCTAAGCTAAGTAATTAGCTGAAAAACCCACAACAGTAGGTTTGCCCTGTTTACCCTCATCATCCATGAGGGAGATAGGGACAACCAGGAGAAAAAAAAGAAAGCCAGTTTCCATACTCCCTGGGTTGTTGTCAGTGTAAATCAAATGTTATTCCAGAGATACTAGAAATATGCTTGATTATGCACTGAATGCTAAGACTTAAGACAGTTGCTTTTAGCTACCAGCAGAGCAAAACTGTTAGCAAACAGCTGCCATTCTTCATCAATTACAACAGGAACTGGCAATATTGCCTTTGTGGAAATGGCCGCTTTTGACATTTGAGAGAAATACATATATATATATATATATATTTCCAGGGTGATGTCTGGAATGCAAAACAGGAGAAAAGTTTACTTCTCTGATTGTGTCTAGTATTCAAGATATTGATGGGCTCAGTAAGCTTGTGTTATTATCAGGGCTGCACAGCCATGAATACATAAACTGGAAACTGACTTTTCCAAGTAAAATATGCTTTCTTACATTACTTTCGTGGGAGTCTGCTTCAGGAGTATATCTTCAAAACTTATTATTAGAAATTTTTTCTATAAAAGATAAGCCCTAAAAGGGCAATGTCAGCAACTCTTTTTACAGATGTTCATGTCCTCCCAGTATTGGAGCTTTGCTAAAACTGCTAGTGGCAGGTCAGGGGAGTATTTATTGAGACAGGAGAATCTCCTGATCTGAATTGCAATGTAGTGCTGCAATGAGTCATAAATTCATTTTTCCTCTTTTTTTTATGTTAAAGAAAAAGAAAAAAAAATAAAAGAAAGAAAGAAACCACAAATATATTGTGTATTGATTAGGTTTTTACTTGAATTCTGAAGAGGAAAGAGACAGATGCTCTTTGGGTTGCTAAGGTGCTATTTTTGGAACTGTTTGGGAAGAATAGCGTGCAAAGTACAGAGTTTCTATGTCAGCAACTGTGTTCTTCCTTCCTCCTGCCCAAAAAACACTGTGAAAGGGGAGATATTTCACAGGAAGATGATGAAAGCTCTTCTAACTCCAGAAGAAAATCATGTCTTTACCCTCAGTAAAGTAGATGCAACTACCTTGATCACCCATTAAAAAAGTAATTCTATGAAAATTCACATGCAATGTCACATATTCATTTCTTACTAATAAAAGACAGGAAAAGGTGAATAAAACAAATGGCAAAATTACATTCTTGGATTTCAAAAGAGAAAGCTTGAGCTTGTTCAGGAATCTGCTTGACAGGGCTGCACAGGAGCATCCAAAGAAGTTGTGGGATGTATGTTATTCAAAGTTTGGCAGGAAAAGGGCCTGAGTCACCTGCTCTGACTGAACCTCTGATGTCCACAGAGAGGGTTCATCCAGAGCTTGTGGAACACTTACAAGGTGCTGAAGTCCTAGTGTCTTTTCAGAATCCTCTCCTTTTTCAGTTTCCCTCAAAATCTACTATTCCCATCCGTCTTGACTCTTCTTCAAAGCCTCAAAGCAAGTCACTCACATTTTCTGCAGAAAACAATGCACTGCTATTACTTCACTGAATTTTGCATTTGCAATCAAGCTTAATGGGATTTGTAGGCCTGGTGAAAGCTGATCTTAATGAGAAAAGATATATTGACATCTCCTTTTTTAGTTTGTCCTTGCAATTCTATTGTATTATTTTTTTCAGGAATCATGTCTAAATAAGTCAGTGGTATTATTCTCATAGCCTTGAATCATCTCATTTTTGTTTACAATAAAATAACTATTTTATCTAGTTCTGGTTGAGTTTTGTGTAGTCTTAATTATGGTCCTTAGATCAACAAACTAAACGTTAAGTAACTCAGATTTTCTGCTTGATTATTTTGAAGGACAATAATAGCTCCACATGCAGCAAGATATCTCACTGTGACAAGTGAGACATGGACCCCTTTTGTGATGCAAAGGAAACGGTATTGTTGTGACAACAACATTATTTTATACTTTCTAATAATTTATATTTTCAGCTCCTTATCCCTGCCCAGATAGCTACAGCTCTAACAATAGACTCTTAAAGGTCAAATCCTTTAACATTAACCCTAACCTTAACCCTTACCAATGATCTGAAAGTCTGTTGTGCATGAGCTTTCTCTTCCAATAGTATTCCTGGTCATGGTTTATTCACACAATGCCCATATTCGGTGCTTCCATTTCCCTGTTCCTTGATGAAGGTCTCAGTTCTGGTTTCCCCATCAGGCATGCATGCCAATAACTTAGGCATGCTCGTTACTTTAAGTATAGTGACATCTATGCCTCACCTACATTTGTTGATGGCAAAATATGTTTCCAGGTTAAAATAGTACCAAAGGTCAATATTTTAGTTTTACATAAGAAAAAAATTGAGGGAAGAAAATCAATGAATTAAATATTCTGTTTTGAAATTTGGGAGGATCTGAAATTTGGAGTAATTTTTTTAACAAATTTTGACTAGTCATTCATAAGTAATTTGAAAATCTCAAAATGAGGGTATTAGAAAATTTTGAAATACCTGTCACTCCTTCGATGGGAAGAGATTTCGTCAATGTTGCTCTTCTTTCTAGGTTTTTCCTGATTTTTCCAAAGTATCATTTTTATCAATGAAAGACTACCAGAAATAAAATGGTAATAGTTCTAAATGCCAAATCTATATTTCATAACTATTATGGTATTAACTCAGATCTCATATAGTTCTCCTCGGATATTCTAATATAAACTATGAGGTTTATAGATTGGGTCCCACTCTGTTTGCAGTTGTTGATGAATCTTCTTTAGTTTTAGCTGGAAAAAAAATTAGGTGAGTATGCTTGCTTGTGATTAAAACAACGAGTTACATGTTAGTCCTCAAAACCATCTGTATTCCTTTAAAGAAAATGCAATCTTTAAAATTCCATGCCTCACACTCATTTCTTGAGTTGTGTAAATGGCTTAAAATTGTTTTTAATTTCTTTGTAAAATATGAATAACTACTTAAGCACATCATACAATTTTCCTGCATTTTATAACACCTCACATCAAATATGTATTATTTGCACATTAAAAATTAAAAATATAAGTATTTGTAAGTGTTGACTGTCATATAAAGTATTTTCCAACAAGAAGAAATATTGTATCTTTTTTTGTTCATTTAATTACTCCATCTAGTAAGCACATATTTTAACTAAAATGTTTAATTAAAATGTTTAATTAAATGAACTATAGTTAATGTGATCCCCCATCACTACCTTTGTGCATTAGATTTACAACTGTAGAGTTGTGTATTATTGTCTGTAGAAAGAATAATTAGGTTTTAGAGTCTACTTCTAAAAATATATTAGTTTCATGCTATGTAATAAAGTAGAAAGCTTGTTAGATACAAATAGCAATGCTTGATAATACTTAAAGCATGACTAACCAATTTCAGAAATCTTAGTTAGAACATTAAGTATGCATTTAAGGAAGTGAATGACTGGAGGCATATTAAAAAAAAACAAACATGCCAGACCTCTCACAAAAATATAAGCTTTATATATTATCTGTTAGTTGCAAAAGATCTGGCAGAAGAGTTAGTACAATTGAAAATGCTGTCAGCACAAAATGGATTGTTTTTCATATTCACTGTCTGCTATTTATCAGGCTAAAATACGACTTTGTATGTTTGCCTCAGTAAAACTTAGTTTGTACTTCAATATTCCTTCCTCCTTTTATGTAATAAGGTTGGATTACCTGGAACATGTATGTAGGAATATCTAAACTTATATTTTTAGGCAACTAATAATCAGTATGTCCAGGAATCACCAGGCACCTAGGTCAGTGACAGAATTTTCAGTCACTGATGACCACAGTCTGGTTCCTTCATTCTGCAGCACAACATTTTTTTGTGAGAAGTTAGCCATGGATATGGATTCAGCTGTGGTGTTTCAAATAATTATTACATGGACAGGCTGAGAAGGGAGCTGCAGGGACAGAAGATAAAGTAAAACCAGCTCCCTTAGGTACTCACCAGTGTGGCATCAGAAACACAAGTCTTGGCTCAAGGGGAGAATTGGGAATGTGTGACAGCACCACGTTTCTTTGGCAAAAATGCAGACTATTGTCCCAAACCAATCCTAAAGCAGAATACTTGTGAAAGACCACTCAGTTACATATTTCCAGTACAAAACTCAGCATCTGAGAATCTGATGCTTTTCGCCAGAGGGGAGCAAAACTTACCAACCTAAGGTCAGAACACACTGGAAGACTGAACAATTTGGCAAGGAGAAAAAAAAAAAAAAAAAGAAAAAAAAAAGGCAGCATCTGTGTTAAAAAGTAGCTTTTCTTTTCAGTGGATAAAGTACATGGACTTCTTTAGGTTTGAAAGGTAGTGAAAGGCTGTGGCAATGAAGGAAGAAAACTGCATGTATACTGAAAAGCATTGTTGTGCTGGTGCATGTTTTGTCAATGCACTTGATCCAGATCTTTTTCTTTCACAAAAATAAGAGCCTAAAAGTGGCACATACAATGACATAACAGTTTTTTGATGTAAGTGGGCAAAATTTAAAAGCTACCATTCCCTTCTTCATCTTGATCACTGGAGTAGAACTGAGTTATTCCTGTGGCTACCTGAATTTCTGGAGCAGCAGACAGGGCTGAAAGTGGGAGATCTTATTACAAAGATTTTCCCTATGGACAGGAACATACGAAAACCATCGAATGTTCTACAGTTATTAGTAGTAGTTATTAGGTAGCTTCTGTCTGTCACTCCAGTAGGAAAACGTATTGCTCCAGCTAGTCTTGTCTAAGCTATTTAATGTATATTCAGTTATGGTTGTGTGCTATGTTCAGATAGGCACTGCTTCCACAATTGTTATACTGAGCCTGAACTTAGGTCTTCTCCAACATTAATCATTCTCCACCCTCATCCAGAAAATCAAAAGAGTAACCTCAGGGTTTTGGATAATTGAATCCATCTCAGTGACTTACTTTCATTCATTCACTAATTCTTTGCTAAAGTTTTCTTTCTTTTAGATTTTAATGAAAGTTGCCCTCAGCTTAAAAACATGATCAGCCCATTAACTTTAAAAAGTGATTGTTAGTCAAGTAACACTTATATTTTTGTGTTTTCTTTAGGACATAGAAAGAATATCTCTTGGAATACCTTTTCATTCTCTATTGGTCAATAAACTGTAAGAGAAGAGGTCTTATATGACCTGCCATCATGCAGCAAATATTTTTACAATGTTAATTCTAAACACTTCAGCATTAGTGTCAGTCCTTATATGAGGAGCCTAGGGGAGGACAGGCACTGAAAAAAAATATCATCCAAAGAGATAATCTTTGCTATCAGCTACTTTCCTGCTTAAGTAGTAGAACATTTCACATGGAACATCTCTCAGTGAGGCAATCCCAGAAATAAACTTTGACAAGTCCATTAAGGTTAATTTCAGACTGTGAGCATTCTTTATAACCTGCCAGTTTGCAATGGAAAAAAAAACAACAACAAACCAGTCTTGAAGTGTTTGCAATATTCCATGGATATTCTTGAAAAAAATGTGAAATGACCTCCAAATGCACAATGTTTCTTAAGATAAAAATAGAGGGGATAAGCCTCATCCCTGTGCTGTTTCTTTTAGTCAACCTTCACTCCAAATCAGCACTGCAAATTCCAATATTCAATTGCATAGAAGACCATAGGAAACAGTTCTTCAAAGTTGATGGGAAATCCTAACTGTGGCTGTTCATTTAGCTGGAGACTACAGTTTGAATACTCCTTTAATTACGGGGCTGTGGGGAAAGACAAGTAAATGTCTTAGCCACCAGCAGGAGGGACAAGACTTTTCTGGAGACTTTAGCCATTTACAGTGAGTTTTCTGCCTCTGTGTGCATTTATTTTTTTCCATGAATCCGTTTTAGCTTGGAATGTAAAGGAAACTGCACTAGATCTGGTCTATAATCATGGCTGAAAATAGAGTATCAAGGGGAGATTCTTACTCCGCAGTACCTGTGTTTACTACCAAGCTATACTGGGAAGGCAAGGGGACTCAAATCTGAATTTTCAAGACAACTGGCATAACTAAACACCTACATTCTACAATGTAAATATGAATCACACCAAGGCAACTCTCATTTTGCTCCCCCCAACCTCTCTACTGTAAGTGTTATGTAAAAAGTTTTTGCAAATAATGCATTTCTCGTAAGCTATTTGCAAGTATCTCATGATGATAGACTCCTTTCCCTTCTGTCCTCATTATGCCTGAGTTATTACCTAGATGATTCTTAACATAGAGAGGAAGAATTAACTGTTTTATTCTCACCTGTTCTTGTTCCACTGGAACAGGAGTTGCAACACAATCCACAAGCAAGAGGGCTAATGTATCTGAAATAACCCTGATCACTGCTCAATGCCGAAAATGTGATTACTTGTGTTTCCTTGCAGGAGCATACGTTCTTCAAGTAAAGGCAACAGATGCTGACGATCCCACTTATGGAAACAGTGCGAGAGTGGTTTACAGCATACTTCAAGGTCAACCATATTTCTCCATTGATCCCAAGACAGGTAAATAGTTTATCAGTGACAATAGAAGATTTAAGCTGTGTTTCTTGGTTCATATGGGCCATATCGTTGAATAAATATGGACTTGGTTGATTTGGCCCAAATCCAGGAGAGTAACATTGCACATGATTCAGTTTTGAGTCTTGACTCATTTTTATATGAATTAAAATAGCTTATAGAAACAAAAGAAACATGCTCCTCCAATCAGTCCTAGAGTATCTAAAATAAAAGACACATTGAACAATTATTTTTTTAATGCTTTACCACTTCTCTATAGATAAAGTCTTATCTACTATATGTGTTCTATTTTTGGTTGGTTGGTTGGTTGGTTGGTTGGTTGGTTGGTTGGTTGGTTGGTTAGTGTTGGGGTTTTTTGTTTTCCCCCTGATGACTCAGTTTTGTATCTTGGGTCTTCTTAGCATTTTTACTTCCTGAACTTAAGTCAGAAATTCTCCAGCAATGACTGCTTTTCTATTTTGAGCTAATTTGAGACTGTGAAACAGCAAATCATCTCCTTCCCTCCTCTTTTCCTGGGGTATACTATCTTTGTCTGGGGTTACTGGATAGTGAGCAGAAAAGGATAATATGTTTAAAGAGACTGAAGTATTTGGGAGGTTGCTAGACATGTTAATTGGGCAACTTGTCCTGTATTTCTAAATGTGATTCTACTTTCTATATTTAGTAACTCAGTAAAGGAGCTAATAACCTATATGGTAAATGTCATGCATTGTGGCATCCTCAATGTGTTGCAGGGATAGTTGTAAATATGCTCCTTTCAGCAAATAGATTCAACTTCCAATGAAGATGTGGTTGAATGCAAGATTGTGTTTAAAAGAGCCTTTAGCCCTGATCAGTCAACAGTGGTGGTACAAACCCCATAAGGCTGTTAGCACACCATCTCCAATGGACACATTCCTTTGTTGCATGCTCCATTTAGCAGGAGATCATATTGCAATTTTCAGCGAGCAATTTCACTATTCAAACTGAAATGGGACTTCTTCAGGAGTCTGGGAAAGAAAAAGTGCTTACCTTTATACTTATTTACTTTATACATTTCAGCTTTGTAAGAATTCAATGATAAGAAAAACCTTTACTGCAGCTAGATTTGGAGTTTTAATACAAGTTCCACAAGAAAAAAAAATAGATTACTAGTACTTAGAAAAACTCTTTTCCCCCTGGCACTTTGAATGTCTATCATATAGTCTTATCTGTTACTGCGTAGTGAGTCAAACTTAGGTGATCCACTGCGCTCTACTAGCCCTGAAACATAAAAACCTGACGTTTCCACGTATGCCTTTTGTTATTTTTAATGAGTTGCTTGTGTGCTAAAAGAATAAGCTCAGCTGTGGAGGAAGATTTTTCAAGCAGTAGTCCAACATAGGTTAAAATTCTAAGTCAGAAAAAAAAAGCATAGATTCCTGCTTCTACAAGCAATAATAATATGCTGTAACTTTTTTTACAGTATAAAATTCACATTATGAGAGTTACTCGTGGGTCTAACAATGTCTGTAGAAATAAACAGTATGTGATTAATAATACATAGGATGGTGCTTAATGATTTGCTCTAAAATCCAGAAGTCTTGGGCAGTACTATGTATCTGGCATTTCCAATTCTTTATTTTGTAACCGAGGAGATGACACAGTAGTAGTTTTTCAATGCAGTGTTTCACTGCCAGATATCTGCCCTAAGTGCTTTTGACAGGAAAGTGGAAGAAAACCATTTAGGTACAAAGTAACAAATTCAGAACTGCCAGTAGATGGGTAAGCATTTTTTGAGTTGTTGTTGGCTTCTTTTGCCATCTCTTGCATTCTAGTGACATTCACGACATTCCCTTGTAGCTTTTTAAAGAACATAAGAACATCCATACTAAGTCAGGCCAAAAATCCATGCTGTCCTGTATCATGCTCCTGAAAGTGATGGTCTGCCTTAGCTCTAGTGAAGGATGAAGGATAAGTATTTAGTGATACACACCCAGAATACTCTTCTACTCTTCAAGAACTTGTTCATACAAAGTTTCTGGGTGATTAGAAAGGCCAAGTAACTAAAACTCTGAAAGGATTTCTCCTGCATAACTTTTCCACTTTACAGTAGAGTTGACTTGCATGGGAGCATGCTATTTGTGCAACCAGTGACTACAGATTCCATGGAAAAAGTTTATTTTGTTTAATAGTGAAGTCCTCTTGCTTTATTCTCCATGACCTTATAGACCCATATTGTTCGCCAATTGCCTCTTTTCTTGATTGAAGACTTATTTAAACAGAAGCCATTCCTTAATACTGATCATCCTTCTCATCCTCAGGATGAGGAAGTGCACACAGTATTCAAGAAAGCAGCTGATATGGATGTTTACAATGGTTTAATCAAAACACTTCTGTTCTTTAGTCCTTTCCAAATAGTTCCAAGCATTGTTTGCTTTTTAGCTTCTACCACACAAAAGCTGGTATATTTGTGGAAATTTCTATGACTCCTTCAAGATCTCATTACAGAGCAGTAATGGTGAAACCACTGAACATAAGTTAATGTGAAATAAGGGTTGTGTTTCTCAAATCATTCCTAATAGGTGATAAACATTTATTCTGGTATGAAGCAAGTACACTTAAATATTTTTTTTTAAACTCTATGTGTCTAAATGGTACAGCAGTCCCTTTATTTCTCTTCTTTACTGACCTTCTAATCTTTTTCTATCTTGTAAGAGCTAAGCAAATGACGTAGAAGTGAAAGAGCTAGCTTTTACTGCTAATTCAGGAAGGTTAAATGTATTACAGTACCTTCTGAAGAGCAACCACTGGACTGGCATAGTCTAAGGACTCAAATCTGATGTATGGGTGGTACTTTTTAATGCTATAGAATTGGTTTTCTGATTTTAATGTGAAGTCTTTTTTAACACAGAGCACTTTTCTTAAAACAGATAACTCTCTTATCTTTCTTCTATAATTTCTGTTCTGTTACAAAAATGTCCATTCCTGGCATTAAACTGTCCTTTTCATTGCATTTTCTAATGTGTTTATGAGATCAATATTCTTATTTATGGCTAGATGTCTCCAGGTTTTTATAGACTCAGTATTCTAGCCCATCTTCTGACCTCAGTTATATTATTGAAATCTAAATTGAGGTCAGCAAGTGTATTGTTAATATCTCTTCAAGAGGTTTTTCTTGGAACCTGGATTTTCTCTTCCACATAGGTGAATGGTCTCCTGTTGAATTAAGGGTCAATAATTTTGCAAAGCATATCTTCTGATCCCATACATAACGTTTTCAGTTTTCAGAAATGTTATGGAGACCATACTTTTCTGCACATATGATATTTATGACATTTGAAAAGACAAAAAATATCAGTTATTCACTTCTGTAGCTGAACAATCCTTATTGTAAAATCTTAAGGTAGAAGGATTTACAAACACTCAGAACACCATTTTTTACAAATAAGACCTTTATATTATAATCAGCTCTTGATTTAAATTTGGGTATTCTTCACGAACCTAAAACACCAATATTTGTAGTCCTTCCTTTCCCATGGATTTTTACCTCTACTATTTCTATTTTGCTGGTAAGGCAACTAAATCACATTTTAAATCACATTTGTTCTGTCCATATGAACTGATGATTTTGAAAAAAATAATGTTTCTCAGGGGTTTGCCTAAGCTGTTTGAAGTAGAGTAGTCAGAAAAAGCAAAATTACCTATGAATTGCTCGACACAGTTGGTATTCTTTTTTTTTTTTTTTTTTTAATATAGAAAAATATGTAGAATGACCTTACACTCCCAGACAAGAATAAACAGTGAGTGATTTGGAACTTTACTACTAGAGTGATAGCCCATTCTTCATTTTCTGAAAAACATATGGAATATATCTGAGGAAGCCACTCAGTTGTACCTAGAACAGATGTATCTACTAGACAAACTGTATTATCTTCTCACAAACCACTATATGTTGCATTCTTTTCTGTAATCTTTTGCTGTAATCTTTTTCGACTTGAGCAAAGCTTTTGATACTCTCTTGCAGTATTCTTCTGAACATAATGCCCAGCACACAGCTGAATAACTGTGTTAGACGATGAGTGAACAACTGGCTCACAGGTTGGGCACAGTTAGAGTGAGTGGGGTTACATCAGACTGGTGTCCTGTCCTTAGTGGGATTCCACAGGGCTCTATCATCGGTCTGGTTCTCTTCAACATCTTCATTAACACTGGGATGGGATGCGGGACTGGAAGGAATACTAGATAAGTTTGCGGATGACACTAAACTAGGATGAACTGTTGACTCCCTTGAAGGACAGAGAGGCCCTGCAGACAGACCTTGACAAATTAGAGAAATGGGCAGTCACCAACAGTATGAAGTTTAACAAGGGAAAGTGCCGGATTCTGCACCTGGGACAGGGCAAGCCTGGATGTACAGACAGACTGGGGAATGAGATGCTGGAAAGAAGTGCCGTGAAAAGGGCAATGGTCCATGGGTCAATGGCAAGTTGAATATGAGTCAGCAGTGGCCTGGCAGCCAGGAGGGCCAACCATGTCCTGGGGGGCATCAGGCACAGCATCGCTAGCTGGTCAAGGGAGGTGATTGTCCTGCTCTGCTCTGCACTAGTGCAGTCTCACCTTGAATATTGTGTGGAGCTTGGGGCATCACAATGTAAGAAAGACACTGAGCTATTAGAGAATATCCAAAGAAGGGTCATGGGGATGGTGAAGAGTCTGGAGGGGAAGCAATATAAGGAGTAGCTGAGGACACTTCTTTTGTTCAGCCTGGAGAAGAGACTCAGAGGGTGGCTGGGTACTGAAACAGGTTAACCAGGGAAGAGGTCACAGCGAGCCTGACAGAGTTCAAGAAGTGTTTGGACAATATTCTCAGGCACATAATGTGATTTTTGGGGTATGCTCTGCAGGACCAGGAGTTGGGCTCAACGATCCTGATGGGTCCCTATGTATTTTGTTTTGCTAGCATAACACAAGGTCTTCATTCTCATAGCTCTTTTCTCCTTAGAACAAGCACACCAAGTCTCCACAACGTCAAATTATGGATTAAGAGATTAAAAAAGAAACCTAGTAATGTTTATCCTATTTATAAAAAATATTTCTTTTCAGGAATCTCACATGAATATAAACAAATTCATGCAGTTTCGTAATTCATTATTTCTGTTCTGGAACAAATTGCATGCAGTGCAGAATATGCAGTCCTGAGGCAGGAAAACAATGGTTCATATTGATGATGTTGCTATCATCATGGTACAAGTGGAGAGAAAGAAAATTTTTATACAGTTCAATTCAATGGGAATTTTTAATAGGTTATAGAAATAGAAAATTTAGGCCAAAGTTATTTATAGATTCCGAAGTATTTGCTAATGGTTGCTGTTCTTACTTGTTGACATACAGTGGTTAGTTGCTGTAAAGGTAAGAATGATCCTTATAGTTTGTTTCGTATCATTCCAGGCCCACTATAAAAGCAGTTTTTCTGCCCTGTTGTTAATCTCAAAAGGTTTAATACTAGAAAATAATACTTTCTAAAACAATAATAACAAAGAAGAATCTTACTAGCAGTTGGTTTATTTTTCAGTTGTGCATATCATCTGCACCAATGTGCATCTAAGCCATTTTCTGAAAACTATTACTGAACATATAGTGTTTTCCAATGCTATACACACTTGCAAAATTTTGACAAAGAAATTCATTTTCTCCTACACATTTGATTTCAAGCAAAAGATTTGAGTGCCCCAAACCTTATAACTTTATATAGCCTCATCAGCTAATTTGTGTATTCAGTTGTACCTTTCTCTCCTCTCTCCAAGTCTTCCTCTTATCCTATACATTCTTAATGCAGCAGAAAGGAAATTTTGGCATATCTACTTAGATATCAGCTGTCCAACATCACGGAAAATTAACATTACTTGGGGTAGTGTCTTATTGGTTGGAAACAATTGAAGATGCAGGCTCTGAAATGCAATGCTACCTCTTCCTACACTCCTTTTCTCTGTAGAAGGAAGTGTTCCTTATCTTCAATGTGACAAATCTGTGATCCTACTATTCATATCCCTGGTGAAAATGCAGCCATTCATGTCCTGATTGACAAGACAAAACAGTCATTTTGAGTGGATGAAGTGCTGTCAAGCACACTTTTTAAAAGCCTGAGTGATTTACTCACAGTTTCTGTGTGAATTCCTCTTTTATCAATCCTTTCAGAAGAATTCTATACCTGGTCCAAGGGATTCTGTATTAAGTTTTAGGAGTACACAATCACAGCCCTTTGTTTATTTGTTCCTTCTCTTTCCTGTTTCTTCTCATAGGTGTAATAAGAACAGCTTTGCCAAATATGGACAGAGAAGTGAAAGAGCAATATCAAGTTCTAATCCAAGCCAAGGACATGGGAGGACAGCTGGGAGGACTAGCTGGTACTACCACTGTAAACATTACTCTCACGGATGTCAACGACAACCCACCCAGATTTCCTAAGAGTATGTAGTATATCAAAGCACTAATTTTCAAATAAGCATGACTGAAGATATGAGTTTGGAAGAGTCTTTAAATAAGGAAGTAAGATCCTGGAAAAATAGCAGTATATGATGAAAAAAAAAAACAAAAAACAAAAAAACAAAAAAACCCAAACAAACAAACAAACAAAAACAACAAAAAAAACCATCCTGGGGTTTTAAGTTATATAAAGCTCAACCTGAAAGTATGAATTGAATGTTTTAGAGGGAATATTTCATGATTCCACAAAACCTGAGCCTAAGAATTCATTTCATTTACACAGTAAAAAAGATTTGGGAAGTCCTATTTTGTCAAGGGAAACTGGATGAACCCCTTCAAATGGCAAAAGGTTATAATCCTTCCAGGTACCAAAGACAGAGTTGGCTCATGCCATGCATTATTATTATGATAGGAACAAATTTTTAAATATCTTATCCCAGAAGATTATACCTATCCTTGAAAATACTTACAGCTTCAAAACAATGATCATTCACTGATAATCTGTTATGTTTCATATCAATTACCTTAAATGAAGCCTTTCAGAAGCATGCTAATTTAAAGTGTTTCATTATTAGGAGGAATGTCACTTACTTTTCTCCATAAATTTACTGAAGTTTTGTATCTTCCACACCTTTGAAGTGCAGAAACTAATCAAGCATAAACCTTGAAAACTATGTCAAAATAATTAACTGCTTAAAGTTGTTAGGTAAAATTCATACTAGACTATTTGGACGAGTCTATGTTAAGATTATGGCAGCTTTTTAATTTGCAGCTTTTTTTTTGTCCATGAATTTTAATCTAATTTAATTCCATAGGTACAAAACTACATCTACAACTGTGAAATTTTCTGTCATATATAAACTATTCTTCTTCTTTTACTCAATCTGAACATGTATTGTGTTTCTGCAGGCAAGTAAGAATGACCATGTTAAAAGAAAGATCCCTCTGGTCCTTCCTTCTCTCTCTTACACTCACATCTAGAGAGTATCCATAAAACAGGCAAAAAATACTCCATAACATTTCCTCAGTTTCTAGTTATTTTTAGTTTTATGAGTGTCTTTTTTTTTAACAATCCATAATACATTTTTCTTACAGTAAGTTGCGCCATTATTTTGAAACTTATGTAAAATTTCATATTTCACATCCTATGTCAGAGATAGACAGACTAATCATATAACACACAACAAACAACTTCCCTTCATTTGTTTTAAATGCATCCTTACATACTGATCTGCATGTTAACCTCTTCAAAAAATTCAGAAAACATTCTAAATAAAGCTCATATTTTGCAAAAGATTTATTTTTTTCTCAGTTTGGGATATTCTCTGAGTCCATCAATTCTGCTCCTACTGTCCTGGCTGTGCATGTCAGTCATATCTATGGTTAGCTCCCCTAAATTCCCTGGAAATCTTTGGGGGGGGGGAATCAGTGTTATGTTAGAATCTCTGAGCCCTCTTGTGCCACAGTGGTTTGAAGCAAAATATTGCACATCATAATAGTACCCCTATTTCATCCTTCAGGTTCTTGGGCATATAACAGCTAATCCCAATGATTTGTTACTGTCGTGCCCATTTGCTCCACAGCCGCTTCTATAGCTAATTTAACCTTCTCATGAGTCCCCTAAAAAGAAGGGTTCCAGGATAGGAAAAAATCCCCAGATATTTTGCAGTAAAAACAAAGATGAAAGTGAATCAAGTTTTACATTTGTGATCTTATCTCTTCTGAGCACTTCTATATCTCAATTTTGGGTTGGCTTTACACAGTTCCTTCCAGGTTTTTGCCCCCAGCTGTCTAAAAAGACAATTATTATTAGCATGTTTGCTGAGATTTAGTCAAACTTCTTTATTGCAGTTTTATAGATAAACCAGCTTTTATGGTTCTGTTGTCCTCCCTGAGACACAACTTCATTTTTTTGAAAGATGTGTTCTTGCTTTTATTAGCGGTGTTGTTTCCCCTTACAGATTTGCTTTTTAATGGATGTGTGCATTTGCTGTGGGTCTTCAAAATGGTATACCTAGATAGCATCTATACCCACCCACAGTGATTTAACAGTCTCAGCTATCCTCTTCAGATTTTCTATAAAAATATCCCTTAGTTTTATTTATTTCCAATTTTTATTATTATTTATTTGGGTACAATCATCTTGTAATTTTGACTTTTATCGCTCCCACGAGGACATTGCATTGAAATTAATTATAATTGCTGTAAAATTTAGAAGAACTAAAGAACTTTTCCTGACCAGCTGCTGATACTTTTCTTTAAGTCTTTCTTGACAGCTTCCTGTAACAACCGTCATTATTCCTCCACTAACAATGTCTGACTTTCTGTATATTTTCTTCCTTGGTACTCTGCAGCCTGATTTTCTCCTTTCCCACATATGTTTAACATGCTATTATGCTAATATTCATGCTTAGCATTAGGCATTAAAGCTACCTATACTAGTTCTCATTTTAACCCTTGGCCTTATATTTCAGCTTTACTTCTCTTCTTTAATGGCCTCTAGTTTGTTTCTGTGCTACCTACCATTTCCGCATTTCTTGCTGGACTGTTATCACCTTTTGCAGTTCCCTCCAGTGAAGAATGTAAAATACTGGTCACTGCACCCTCTATCTGATCTGTGTACTTTGCTTTTTTTTAATTGTGTGTTTTCCTACACCTGAAAATTCTCAAGAACCTTTCACAGAGGTATCACAATTGTCATAAAAAGAGTTTAACTTTCTGAAGCCTTTTTCCTCTGGCCAAAATTAATTTTGCGCTTTCTCTATGGGTATCAATTCCCTTGCAAGTATTCCAACCTTCCAATATTGAATGTTCTTAACTACAGGTTTCATTTGCTAGCCTAAATTTCAACCCTAAGACCTCTGTCCAATCTTACTCTATTTTATCAGAGCACGCATGGTGTCTCCTTTAGTTTGACAAGCCATCAAAACACAAGATGCTGTTAGTCTCATCAACATGCAAATCATCCCAGTGGTCCTATTTGTACTAACATTCTGGCTGTCCTCATTCTCAGTACCTGCCAGCCACTGCAGTCTGCTCCTTCATTTCAGCTGGAACCGCTGCTGCTGGAAGGGTACCACGGGTACAAGAGGAAATAACGTAACTGTGTGGGAACTGACAGATTCAGTACATTGGCAAGATTCTACAGCCCTATGATCTTTCCCATTCTGGTTTTCGGTTGTATATTTTACTTCCTTTGCTGTCAGAGGCCTTAGCAATTTTCTATTTTATTGTATGCCTTCCTCTACTGCAGTGTAAAAATACACAAGTTTCACATAATGTCAGACACTTTTTGTGACAAAGAGAAATCACAGAATATATCATCCTCTTTGAAGAAGATAGCCTTGAGGTCTTATTTAATGCATGAACTGCAGTTATGACATCTTTGCCCAATTGTTGCTATGAAAGCGTAAAAAAAAATAAAACTGCACACAAGAGATCAAGCTTGTACTGCGCTTTGCATGCAAATAAGGTAGAAAACCTTTTCTTTCTATTATATCAAATGTCACAAAAGACAAATTACAGCAGAGACTCTCAACAAAACAGAAGAGAATAATATTGGAGGTTGATGTTGATATTGAAAATAACAAACACTTGATATGGCTTGCAAGCTAAGATGTCAGTGTGGGGATTCCAGTGAACTGGACCAAGATTAGTAAAGACTTTTTTATGTGTTACAGGCAATAATATCCATCAATAGGGATTTACTTAGCCAGTCCCTTTGGGCTAAGTGGTATGTAAGATGATGTGTACTGTGCCTGAAATTCACAGAGAATGCTAATTACAGTCAAATAAAAAGAGCTGACAAAAAGTGAAGTGTGAATTTTATTTCAAACACAGCAACTGTATTTTTCATTTTTGTTCCTTGAAAACGTTGCAGCCATTCAGAGTAACTACCTGCCAGGAAATGGATCTTGTCATTTGCTTGACTACCATAGCTAAAACAAGACTTGTGTAGAATTTAAGTTTACGTGAAAAATAAACCTTAAAAATCAGGTCGATGTAGATGTCAAGTTCAGGCCTGGTAAGACCTAAGGACCCCTTAGCATTACTGGGTTTGAGACCCCCGGTATCCCATTACTCATTGTTGGTCAAAAAAGCCAGGAAGTGCAGGCTGAAACAAAAGACTGAAGGTCCTTTGACACAGAGCACTGCTGGGTAAATGTTTTTGCATCGCATAGTCAGGGCCACAGTTTTGCAAAGTGCTTGTGCCAAAGAAGTCATGCTATAAATTACTTTATCAAATAAGACAAATAAGCTCCTGAGCTCATTTAAGTTGAAGAGAAAAAAAAAAAAAAAGATTTTACAGCAGAAGTAGGAGAACATGTATTATTAATATTTAGAAGAAGCTATGTTGATAAATAATACATTACAAACTTGAAAAAAAAAAAAGCATCATGTAACACCTTCATCTCATTGAGGGTCCTTTAAGGAGACAGGCAGGTTTGGATGGATTATCAGCATCCAGTGATGAAACAACACTGACTGTCCTGCTGAAAGTGGAATTTTTAATGTACAACCTGTGCTTTTGAACATATTCAGTGGGGAGCTCCCACTTTGCATGTCTTACAGTAATGAGGAGTGTAACAAAGGGGAAACCTCTAAACATTATACATTTCTGTCAGATGTTTCACCTGCAGGTATCCATTGGCTCAGATTTCCAAAAACTGAAGCTTTCTTTAAAACTAGTACAAAAAAAAATAATAAAAAAACATTCTTTCAGTAGAAATTTATTTCCAGAAGAGTTTTCTATCTTGCCTGACACTTCATAAGTACATTGAATTTCTGCATTACTGTGTATATTTCAGTGTTAAAGATAGAACTGTTTTATAAATATTAAAATAAATATTTAATACCAAAGTTTAATGCTTCTCAAAACAACAAAAAGGTAAAGACTGTAGAGAACAGGACTTTTCCTATCATAACAGCTATGTTCAAACAATTGAATGAAAGTTTGATATAACATTGCCTTTGGACAGAGAAGAGTGGACAAAAGCTGCTCTTCTGTAGGCATGCATCCAGGTTCAGAAGGGAACTGATAGCCTTTCTCTGTCAGCTACTTACATACATGATAGCTGATTAAGTAAAAAGATAATTCAGCACATCCTTCCAAGAAGCTAATGGCCTAACCCTCAACTCATCAAGCATAAGACCAGTCTGAGCTAGCTGCCAGGGCAGCTGTGGCTTCTTTCCAATTCTTATAATAAGCTTCAAGAAAGAATGGATGGGTTATATTTACATCAACATTTAAATGACAAAAACTGTATAATTAGTTGGTATAAATTATGCTTTATGGAATCAAATCAATTAAGTGAAGTGGTTGATTCATATTTTGTAAGGTTTTATGCTTCAGTTTTCCTGTCACTTTCTTTTGTTCACTGATGACAGTGAGTGTGAAAGCAATTTAGAGAACTAAATCCTTATATGCTGAGCAATAAAAGCACATGAAAATCATTTCTAGTGAAAGGAATAGTTTGTATTTTTATTTTAAAATGAAATACATATGCTTTTAGAGAATAAAACCCTGCCATAGAAGAAACTCAAATGAATTTTAAAATTTACAGTTAAAAAGACGTTCCCAAGTGTCTTATGAAGTCAACAATACGTTTGGTTTATTTTCAAGGTGTGTAATTTTAAGATGAGACTTCCTGAATTTGCTTCTTTTTTAAATTCAAAATAATTATTTGGCTAAAGCTGTTTCATCACATCATTTCCAGCTCACAGAAGCCAATTTTGAGAGAGAATGATTAAAAGCTGTTTTTAATAGAAGGAAAATTAATGAATGTTTGAAACCAGTACTTGAATTTTGTCTACTTGTACATATCTTGGCTTTAAAAAGAAGCATCTCTCTGATAGTCAGAAACTGTTCTCAGGGCTGCTTTGCAATCAAAATTTGAAATGTTCAGACAACGGTAGAACAATGCCTAGACATTACAAGGACCATTTTTTTATGCTGTCTTTGGTCTTTTCAGAAACATAACAGTAAAATCCGTCAAGATAGTTTGCACAAAAGAGCATGGAAAATTTCCAGAAATGTTAAATACTTGGAAACAGAAGCATAACTATTCATCTTTCTGGCAATGACATCTTAAATAAAACAAGGTTGAAGGATCACTCCTATGACCTTGCACAACAGTTGCCCGTCCATACTGAAGGAGTTTACAGCTAATTGGATTTGGATTTCATGAGTGGCCAGTACAATGCATTCTACAGAATTTATTAAATCCTCCACTGGAGACAGCAGAGAAAACAACAATCTCAAAGAGAAAAGTCCACAAAATAGACACTTCAGAAACCAGAAAAAAATATCTTTCATTGATGCAGTTACAGGAAATTCAGTGCAAGTAAAAAATGACCTTTATGAACAAGAGCTAGCCCTTTAGCCTCTTAGTTGTATAACTTTTGCAAGGCACTTGGAAGATCTATTATCTGCATGATCCATTACACAGACCTATTAAATACTGTGAACAGGCTTTGACTATTATTGCTTTTTGTATCTATTGCCACTGATTGTTTATTGCTTCATTGCTGATTTTAATAGGTTTACTTTCACATAGTACAGTCTTTGGGAATATTTGAAACAATTTTAAAAGGACAACCAAACGGAATACCTACTTATACATATTTACACATACAGACTCTGTATATTGAAAACTCTTATCATAGATACTTATTTATATATTATTGGAAGCTTAGTACATTACAGAAATTGCACACACATAGGTTTGTTTTACTACATAAAATGGTCAGTTTTGTTAACTCAATAAACCAAATATGAGTTAGTGGCCATATAAGCTTAACCAGTAAAACTACTTTTATATATAGCTTTAGAAGATTATAACACCCTTAGGTTTGTTACTATCTACAAAATTGCATCTGGAGAAATGGTGCCATGCTTTCCCAAGAGACTTTTTTTTTAATTTAGTGAGAAAATAGGTGTTTTGGCAAAAGAGTTTACAGGAAAACTACTTAAAAGCTAGAAAAAAATGATATATTAAAGCATTAGCAAACACTCACTTCATACAATTCAGTGAACAGTGCCGTTAAAAGCATTACACTAGAGTGCTAGGAAACAAAGACACAGTCCACAAAAACACACAATTTAAAGCAATCAGTAACTCTACTTAGTAAATACAAGTTTCTTTGGTTTTAAGCTACTCACAAGAGAAAGAAGAGGAAAAGAGATTAAAAGAGTGAGGAAAAGAGATTAAGAGTAAACAAACAAACAAACAAACAAACAAACAAAAGAGAAAGAAAACTAGTTACTATGAGTCACATGTTGCCAGATTTTCAGGCAGCAAGCCAAACTCCCTTGCATTAACCAAACTTTCCTCTCTTCCTCTAGAAATATGGAGTCCTCATGCAGCTGTTTAAATATGGTTTTGGTTACCATGGCCAACATCCTTGCCCCCGACTTCCCCACCCAGGCATGACATCTGGTCTTCTGACCATTTGGTGTCTTCCTAGTCAGAATGATGGGTGCCACAGCCAGCCAGGAGCTCCAGGGAGCGTGGTGTGGGTGGGCTGCCAGGCTTGCCAGCCATATCATTTGGCCATGTGGTTTGGCCATCTTGGGCCATGTGCTCTCCGGACAGGCCTGGGTATGTGCCTTGCAGCAGGACTAGCCATGTGTTCCAAGTCGAACCAGGTGGCTTGCAGGCTTCTCTGCCACAGAAAGACACACACACATCAGCTGTTTTGTTCTGACCCAAATGATTAACAAAGTGAGATTCAGATCCAGTATCTCACAGGCTGATTCTATTCAAATGGCTTTGAACAAGTCTAAATTAGATTTTATTTCAGAAGCACAGCTCAAGTAAGAGTTCTTGTAGTCTACATGAGATAGAAAGGAAAATCTTTTAACCCACTGCTTTGGATGAGTGGCTTATGAAAGAGAAGTTTCTCAGATTATGATATCTACTTTTAAAGATTTCAAAAGAATTAAACACAGATCACTCCCAAAAGTACATTACACATCTACAGAAAAATATTTTGTGATTAGGAAATTGTTCTGTTCACTAATCTAAGAAAAAGAAATAAGAAGTCTTGATTTAAAAATAAGCAATGATTTATTCCCTTCTTACAATTTGCTAGAAAGCTTGCTCAGGCTTAAGATTCAGAGCTCTGATCTGTATAATTGGGCATTTTAACAAGTCTGCATAATTTTCTGCAATTTAGACATAGAAGTATGGCTTGTCTTGTTATTCATGCTATTCTTGCATCTTCATTGGCCCTAAGAATGAAAATGAGTCCATCGTTCATTGACTAAGGAATTTGCATGGCAGACAAGATGCCCTAATTCAGTTCCAGCAACTATTTACTTATTTTATACCAGTTGGGAGATACTTGCACTGGACAGTGGACAGATTCATTGCAGACTACCCTGTAGGTAGTGATTAGTTGACAGACTGAGCCAGAGGTTGCTTTAAATCAAAAAGGGAAGGAAAATCAAATCCTGGTTTTCTTCATCTTTGTTAATGTTCTAATTACTATACTAAAAAACATAAAGGGGAAAAAGCATCGGGTTGATTTTTGTAAACTATGCTTACATTGTTTAATGTCAGAAAATCTTAAGGAAGTTTGATTTTCATTTACTTCTGAGTTTTAGGTAAACTAAACCTGCATTTTTTGACTTGAACATATACTTCAACCAACTCTTTCAAAGAGTGATGGAAGAAAAGAATACAAATACTACAGAATTGCCTGTGCAATTACAAGCCAACCATGAAATCAGCAGTCATGCAGAGGTCATTATAATTTTGGATTGTAACACCTGTGATTCACTTAATTACAGCTTTAACATCAGCAAACTACAGTAAAATAAGTACAATAAGAAATACTAGCTGATCATTATTTGTAACTCCTCTTCATTCCAGGTTGTTTCCAACTCTCACATCTATGTGCTATTTACATTTCTGTCTCTCTTTCCTTTGGCCTATCTTTCCTCATCACACTGTCCATCCTTACATTCAACATGCACTTTTGTCTCCCCTCTGCTATAAGAAACAAATTTATCCTTGATCTCCTTTTCATCTTATAACTACAGGGTGGCCACCTCCCCCTTCTACTCTATGAGTGGTTTTTTTCCCTCCCCAATAATAGCAGTGATAAGAGAATTTATACTTTGTTTGGTCACTCCCAGCTCTGAGTTTCTTCACATTTTGCTATTCTGAAATCTGGAGTCTTCATCATTCTGGAGAAGCTCTTTACAGCTCTGTCTTATTTGGTTTAGCCACTACCCTGTCACACAGTTCAGTGACCCTTGGCTGCTCTTTATTTCATCCACCTGAGTTAGCTACATGTTTGACAGCTAATCATAAAAAAAAAAACTTTGTGCCTTTCTTTTTCCTGCACCATCACTTTATCATTACAGTTACAGACATTTTTACATAGACTAAGAGAAGGTATAAAATGGCTCATTATATTTTGCTTTTCAAAGCAGGAGAAGAACATGGGAGTATCACAAAAAGATCCCAGAGATTTAAACTGTCTGTCCTGTTAGTTTCAGAACAAGTCACAGGTCACAGTTTTGACTAAGTAAAGCTTTCTCAGAGAAATTCAGGGCATTTGGAGAAATTAGTACAGATCAGGAATAATTTCTACAGTCACTTTCCATGAAATTGACCTATATTTGTGTGGGTAAAGGAATTAATAATATGGAAATAGGCCATTCTATACTGGCTAGCTTCTGGGCCACAGAGTACAGCTGGTACATGAAATTTCTTTGTATAGTCGTAGCTTATTTGAGCCTTGGATTTGCAATCCAGGCCACTCAGCCTGCCATGGGTCACAGCACCCCACAGTTAAGTAGGCTTCCGTCACTGTTTGTGTGTGTGTAAGATAAAGGATTTAACATAAAATTTAACATCTATAAAAATTTCTATTTACACTTATGCCAAATTTCTCTTACTTTCTTACTTTTTTCCACATCAGAATTCTTCACACACTTTTGTAAGAACTGATTTGTGCCCAAAGGTGTATGTAGCCTTAGTAAAAGCTCCCTAGAAACTTATTTTCTTTTTGGTAACTGTCATTGTTGCATGAGCTTAATCATAAAGCATCATGAAGAATGAAAGATTTTATTCACACAACAATGACACTATTCCCAACTAAATTCCCAGCTAAAGCATAATATTTGGAGGACAAGTGAGAATATTCAATTACTATAGATTCTCAAAACACTAAATATTTAGTAATTTTTATGTCTGCTACACTTGTATTGTTTTTTAATTCTCTCAAGAATGCATAGCTGGCAAAGGATATCCAAGGACTTTTTGGAGTACAAATTGAATGAAACAAAAATATCTGTTTAAACCTCTTAACCCTTAACTGCAAAGCAGAGCATAAAAACAAATATAGCGATTTATCAATACTACTTCATAGCTAAAGAAAAATATGGGTGATTTCTCACTACATAAAATTCAATGCTCTGATTGCACTCTTAAGCAATAATTCAAGAAATGCAAATGAGCACAATGGTTGTTAAAAGTTAAATGTTATATATATTGTTATATATATATATATAGGTCATAAAATTCTGTTGTTAGTCTGTACTTATCATCAGCTTTAAGTGGTAATCAATCATTAACATAAAGGTTTATAGGTAAATCATTTTTAAACACATTAAGATCATAGTAGATCATTATCGTTAATCATTGTATTTTACATCTGCTACCCTCTGTAGAGAAGGTGCAAACAAATACAGTTTATAGAAATTCAACAAACTTTGATAGGAATCATGTCATTCATTCCACTATGATGTGTTTTCTGTGGGCAGTGGTGAAGAAATTATTCATTCAAAACACAGAGTATCCATATCGGATGCATGAATGCAGTAACCTGAGGATGTCTTAAAAGCACCATTCAACTCAGCCTACTCTCTGATATTGAAAGGTAGCTAAAACTACAGATTAACAGCATGGGGTTGCCTTGCAATGCTTTGAGAATTGGTTCCAAAGGGACTCTGACTACAGTGTCACTTGCTGCATCACTATCAATTCTGGCAGGATTTGCCCTTTTTCCCTGAGGCCTTCAAACAAAGTGAGAAATCAACATATCCTTTCTGCTTCTAACTGTGGTGGGTTTGATTTCTAAAAATTTAGAGGCTACAGAGCAACATCAAGTGACACAGATCCTAAGTAGTTATCTAACTATAGTCACAATCATTTAGCTCATAATTTTCAAAAATACCTAAGAAGCATAGTTGTATTCAGATTTTCAGAAGAGCTCAACTCCCTGTAAAAGTATTAAATGGGATGCCCAAGTGCTTGCAACAATCCCAATATTCCTAATGGCAGAAACCAGAGCTGAAGTGCAAATACCAAGCAGTCTGAAACTGTCTTCTTTGAGTCCAAAATACATCTTTAGTTGATTTTTTTTGCATAAAGAAAGCTATAAAAATAAGAAGAAAATAGCAGAAATATACTAGAGGACCTCTTTCAGGTTTTGTCTTGAATTCATAAGAATTATTTTATTCTCAGTGGCTTCCGCAGAAAACTTGTTGATTTTGCAAATGTGATTGTCAATGTTCTCAAGAGAAGGATCTATACTGAAGTGCTCACTACTTTTGCACTTCATTGAAGAGAAACGATATTTATATAGAGAGCTCACCTTTAAATACTTGGAAGACAAAAACATTACTTCTGATAAGTCGATCATACATGCTGTAAAGTATAAGAGATTACAAATGCAAAACACCCAATTGCCATCTGATAGTATCACTATTTTCTTATCTCTGTTATACATTAAATCACTTTTTTTTTTAAGGAAACTGCATACAGTAAACCGAAACTCAAAACAAAGTAAACTATTATGGACTTCTACTTGATGGCTTCGCAGTTTTATCTTTAAAAGTAATAGCAGTAAGTAATGATTTTCTGCCTCAGCCCTGTGCCAAAAGCAATACATAGTTTAGGGAAAAACACTTGTATGAAATGAAACCCAATATGTAGGTGAAAATCAAAGCTTGTTTTTTGAACAATATAGATGCTGAAAATGCTTTGTTTATGTGATTTTAGGAATGCAACTAAGATGTGACTTGGAGGACTAAAGATAGGAACTTAATTACCTTAGTCGATGGACAGAAAAATGATTCTTACAATATAGATGGTTTAGAGCACCTGGCTTAGATCCTAAAGTAAATGATTTGACCATATTCTTAAGAGTGAATGAATTGTAGTAAAATTATTTTATTATATTTGGTGCCAGAGTGATAAAGAAATTATGAAAAAGCTCCCACAAGATATCTAAGAAGCAGTGGTGTTTAGCAGAGCATTACACATTCCATGTCCCATCTTTGGAAGTATACTTTTTATCATGTTAATGTTTCATATATTTCTTTCAGTTTAAATTTTATAGAGGGAATACATGTATTGATTTACTTCATGGTGATGGTGTAATCACCAGAATATTACCAACAGACATATCTGATTAATGTCAACTACATGCTGCTTGGGATTCTGAAAAAGGAAAGACATTCTCTCCTGAAAACTTTTTTTGAACTATAAGGTATCCTATACCTTGGTAATTCTTTAATTCTTGGTAATTTCTTATAACCTCTATATAACTCATATAAAAACCCAATTCAAGCTTTTAGACTATACCCTCCAAAATTTATTTTTCTCACTGTATTTTGAATTTTATTTTTTTTTAGTAATAAGGAAATTTAAGATCTTTAAAGAAGATAGAGTATTATTCTTCTCTCAGTATGAGGACACACACACTCAAATGACTGTTTATTTCTACATTATGCTGTTAAACAGAGTATTCACCATTGTCTTTGCAACAACTGGCATACTTTGGAGATAGAAGCTGTGGGCTTGAATATCTTGAGCTAAGGAACTCGTATTTCCCATTTCCTGAACCCTTGCTCCAAAAATTGGGATATTCATCTCCGTGGAATTAGCCTCTGACATTCAATGGGGAGGTTTATTTTTAGAAAATTTTGTGACAACAACTTATCAGTTGAAAAAAAAAATAAAAACAAACCAGCAAATATTTACACTGAAATTTTTCAATATAAAACAACTCTACTAGTATGATGAACAGTATTTTTTTCTTTAGGGAAGGAAGAAAGCACATGGCCTCAAAAACACAGTGTGCTAGCTCACTTTGGGCATGGATAGTGTTCTGGCTCAGCAACAGCCAGCTCTGGGGAAGCTCTATCATGTGGATTATCCTAAACTCACGCAGGATCAAAGTCAAAAGGGGGCTTGCTTCTGCTCATTTTCCCTTAAAGAACTTGGGACCCTTCAATATCCAGGATCTCTGCAGTCTTGGGAAATGTAGCTATTTTTAGGTGTGGACTTTGGAATCCACAGCAGAGAGCCAGGATTTTTAAGCATGGTTGTATTATATCTCATGAGGCCATAAACTCTGACTCAAAGCAGTGGGTTAGAGGCTGGGAGGAGCCTTGCCAAAACTGAAGTTTCACAAGCCTATCCCAGGTCACGCATGAACTGCACATGGTGACCAAGCCTGGCCTTGCTCTTCCCTACACAAGATCACAACCCTCTGCAGAGCACACAGAGTCACAGCTAGGAGAGGCATAAACACATCTCATTGCCATGCTAAGTCACGTCTCTCTAGGTTCAGAAGTATAGAAATCAGATGAAGCTCATTATTAGGCTGATTAGCTATAGCTGATGTAGCAGGTTTAGTACATTAAGTAAATATTGCTTGTATTTACATTATCCTTGATTTTGCTTATTAGAATCTTCTTAAAACATTAACAAGTAAATATGAACTATTGCCTTATGATTCTTCCTAAACAGCCAGAAATCAGTGCCCTTATAACCTGATCAGGATGAAAACTGGCATGCCCTGGTAATTTAAGCTAACAAAAATATTATATTATACATAATTTGGCTTTGTTTTTTTTGTTGTTCTTCTTTTGGTATTTTTCCTCTGAGGAAACATTAAAGATTTAGATGAATGAGAGGTAAATCATTTTATTTCAATGTTTTTGCCTTTTGCCTCATGCTATCACGATTTGCCAAAGTACTGCATTGTGGTTAGTGACAAAGAGCTGAAAAAAGTATATTTAGAGAAAAAACAGGAAAGGTCAACCTTCCAAGCAGATGGAACATATACGGTGACAGATTAGAAAAAAGTTCAAATACCATTTACAGCTGTTTAATTGAAGGTCATTATGCAATTATCTTATGTTCTTAGATGCTAATCTAGATGATTTCCTCATGATTCTTTTGCTGATGAAAAGTAATTACGATTTTCCTTTGTTATTCTTATCAGAACTGGAAACCTTTTTGGTAAATGATGATCTGTAAACTGCAAGCATGGAAAAATGAAAGAAAACAAACCTCTTTGCAAGTAAAAAAACAAACAAAAAAAATCCAACCATTTTGTAAGTAAAAATCAAACCCCAGAACAGCTTTTGAGCCTTAAAAACTAAAACTAATCTAATCACGTCAAAGGAACTGTAAATGTGTGCTGCATTTCAATCAATATGACTGATTACCTGTCACTTATTCAGCTCTGATTTCTTCCCACTGTGCACTTTGAAACCATCTTTGTTTCAGAAACTCAGAGGCAATGTGTATGAATTGTTAGCTCGCCTCCTCCTCAGTTTGCTGAATGCTTTTGGGGCTAAGTAATTAGCCCTGTCAGTTATTTCAGCCTAAAAGCTTCAACAACATCATCACTCATTTATTTTTATCATCCTCTTTGATGCTTCTCAACCTGAAACAAAAGTCTTGACCAGGCAATATTCATTGCTACTAGCTTTCCTATATGTGAAAATATTGTGACTTGCATGCAATATCTGTGACTGAAACCAGCAAAAGGGGAGCTAGTTGCAGTCTAGTTTTGTACTGCAGTTTGAGGAAAGTAAAGGCTTTCTCCTTTGGTACATCTCAAATCACTCATCCATAAAAAAAGACAGGACCATATCTAGAAAACACATTTAAAAGAGATTTATGCAAGTAGAAAAAAAAGATTTTTGTTGTCAGAGAATCACATGAGACAATCAATGAAATCTGACAGAACTTTTGAATAGCATAGCCTGCTGCTGTGTAAGTTTGTCTGAGCAGCTTGTTCCATCATTCCTGGAAGCTGAAGAGAACAAGGTTTTCAGGACCTTTGGGAGTAAAAGGCTGTTACTCAGGCTGTTTCAATATACCTCTACAGCAAATGGAGGTAGTAGTGTATACAGGCAAAATGGATAATAAAACCTGAATAATGCTAAACTGTCACAGCAAGTCCACAGCAAGAAGTAATATCTTCTGGAAACAGAAAAAATAAAAAATCTACAAAAATGTCTTTCTGTCTCGTTTCATGTAGCACGTATATTGATCATTTCAAGTTTCCTCTGTAAAAAGACCAAAGTTCAAGAAGCATTTGGGCAATGTTCTCAGGTGTATGGTGTGATTCAGGTATATGGTGTCCTGCATAGGGCATATTCTATGATTCTACTGATGATGGAGGGAGGGAAGGAGACTTTCATGCTATATGTTATATTCTCTTGAAGTTTTTCCCTGAGCTGGCAGCAATATACATTGTTTATTTTTACTTACTTTATTCTGAAAGTATCTTGTCACCGCCTCCCTAAGATTGTGCACTATGGTGAACTCACCACCGGCTGCCGCAACAGAGGAGCCCCAAAGAGGAGATACAAGGACTCCCTGAAACAACATCTTACTGTTGATCATATTGCCTGCCATCAGTAGTCCACCCTGGCCTCCAATTGAGAGACATGGAGACACACCATCCATAATGCAGCTGCCTCCTTTGAGAATGCACATAGAATCAGTCTTGAAGAGAAAAGACAATGCAGAAAGAACCGTGCCTCAACAATACCGCCTAAGGAGACTTTCCACCATGCCTTTTGTCAACTGGACTTGCCTGTCCCGCACCAGCCTTTTTAGCCACCAGCGTGCTTGCAGCAAGCGTGGGTAGAGCCCTTCCCATATCTTCGTGCGTGAAGCCTAGCCATGAACATTGTGTATTACAGGAAGACAATGGCAGTGTAGTTACGTACTACATCTTTCACAAATCTGACTCTTGCAGAGTTGAAGATTACTTCAGAGTTTCAAATTAATCTGAATGACTCCATCTTTATTACTGTTGAACTTCCGGAAATTATGGAATGCCAAGTCATTGAAAATAACTGATAAAAGCCTAAGCAATCTGAACTGAGTAATGTAGTATTTCTTTGAATTCATCTAAGTCCCATATGTTTTACAGCCAGGTACAATACTTTGTAGAGAAATGTTTGTTTTAATGAATCTGAGTGCTCTTCAAATCACCAGGAACAGATCAACTGGCAAAGATGGAAAAATCTGTTACCATATGCTCCTACAGTTCATATTCACTGAAATCATGGCTGTAAAGAGAAAACACTGAAGCAATGATTTTTGTCATCAAATACAAGTGGCTGTAAAAGACATGGACATCAGCACTAGAACTACGTTGTGGAAACTTAATATAAGATTCAAGTGTAGACAAAGGCCCTTTGGGTCATTTTTCTTCAGGGTGGTTTTTCTTCTACCTTTTCTATGTAACTTGCATAAGAGACCCAGTAATATACGTATTTGTAAGTGACATTAAATAATAGGAAGATCTGTGATTGTCTTATGAATACTGTGTTAGAATTTTATTCTTTACTCAGAGTCATTGAAGTACAACTAAGAAATAGCTAAGAATATCTTGTCATGATACTATTTTGAGTCATAGTACTCCTTTCCTGCTGATAAAAAAACCACTAATTAGAGCTTCTTTTAGTACATTCCCTTGCAAAAAGGAGGAAAGGTTTCTTTAGTATGTTCTCTTGGGGAAAAAAAGTAAATAAAAAGAAATTATAACTGCGCAATCTTTATTATCTCAGTCAATGTATGTATACATGGCTTTACAAGGCAATGTCCAAAAGTGAATGCTGACACAAGCTGATCTTGCTTACTGTGATTTTCTCTAACAAACAAAGCAAATTTCACCTTCTGGTATACTTTACATACTGATGGGCAGAGGGAGGAAGCAGACAAAAGAGATTTTTTCAGAGGCAATCAAACAGACAATTATGTTGGTACCATCGCCCAAGCTACTAGCTCACAAAAGAGTAGGTTTGCTTCTAATCCAGCAGGGCAAATGTCATCTTTTTTCCTTACCTGGAAATATTGTAATGCTGAAAAAGCTGACACAGCATGCTTTGTAAGGAGATAACAACAGGAAACAGAGTCTGCTTTTTAATTCAGCAGTTGGATGTGAAAGTCATCTATCCTGCTGATACATAATATACAACTTCTCAGAGCCTCATTTTGTGATGTGATTGAATCACTGCCAGGCAGAAATCTCTGAGACAGTCCCATAATGTGCTTCCCACTAGTCACAGTTGCCTGTCCTGCTATACTATTGAAAAAGAAGTGTAAATTTCCTCCTGCATGTTCACGTGTAGAGGAACTGATCAGGCCATTACCGAGGTTTTCTGAAGGGGCTGTTCTGTGAGAGCTGAGGAACATTAACCTAAGAAAACCAAATAATGAGGCTAGCTTTGTTGAGAGCCGGGATGAAGTGAATCAAACATCCTGGGCTCCAAATCAGCTCCAGAAGTTGCTGGCAGTTTTGAGAGCAAAGGCTGCTGTTTGAAGAAAGGCAAACATTGCCTACCCGCTGCAAATACTGGTCATGATGGTGTTCACTGGCAGCTGTGCAAACTAACAATTCTAGTGAGAACTTCTGGAACAGAGAAATAAGTCAAGGCACTATGTTATAAACTCAGCCTGCTGCTGTTGCTGTCGTTAAAGTCAAGGCTACCTCACAAAGTCCTTTACACTTGCTCTTTTAACTAGTACGTCTAATATTCTTTCAACATAATTTTTCCCTGAATGAAACTATTTGCTCCTCACATATCAGTAGCAGTGCTTACTTTAAAAGTGTGCAATATGTGTGCGGGGGGGGGGCTGTTTTTAGGGGTTTTTTTCCAGTAGACGTAAATAGTATGAAAGTAAAAGCATTCAAAGCTAAAAATTGATGTTTAGCTCTGATATTTTAGTAAGAGCACCCTCTGGTGGCTCTTATGTAAATAATACTCTTTAGGACTTGCCCCCACAAGGAATAGTACATATATTTATAATACCGACTTTTAAAGAAATGGGTGGAAACACTTTTCCACTAATTTTTCCTTTCATCTACAATGAAATGCACAGATATAGTTTCTCAAAAACAATCAAAAGGAGGAAAATGGTTATAAATACGTACTGTATACAAATCCAATTTAATTCAAAAGACAGTCAACCGTATGTGAAAAATTAAAGATGGAAATATAGATAACTATCTCGAGAGATAGATGTGCTAAGGCCTTTACAGTTGCACTGAGCAAAATCTAGAAACTAGGAGAAATCAATGGATAAAAGACGCATATATTTATCTAATCTTTTTTTATTTTGATTTTCTAATTGTAATTGGATCATTTAAGTCTTTTTAGTTTGTGCAGGTTCCACGATTTTAATCAAAAATACTGTGTTAATTATGAAGAAATCCCAAGAATGACTCTTTACCACTTTGTCACAGGTATCTTTCATTTAAAAGTACCTGAGTCCTCTCATGTTGGTTCTGCTATTGGACGGATCAGAGCTGTGGACCCTGATTTTGGGAAAAATGCAGAAATTGAGTACAACATAGTTCCAGGGGATGGAGGAAACTTGTTTGACATCACAACAGATGAAAACACCCAGGAAGGAGTCATTAAACTGAAAAAGGTATGTGGCACTGATGCGTGGATATGCCTGAGGCTCAAGTGAGAACCTAGGTAAGAGAATGAAACGTTGTACAATTTTACCTTGTAAGGAATACAGTGTCGTTTGTATCTCTATTAGAATCCATGGTTGTGATCTTCATCTTAAAAGATATTGGAGTTTAGTCTTTCATTTCACATACAATGAAGTATGACTTTTCATAAATAATGTCATGGTAAAGATGTATTTCTTATCTCTATCTAGAAAATATTTCTCTTTTATGGGAAGTGCTCCACCTAAAACTATATAAGAAACTATATTTTATGTTTGAGATAATGTATTTCATTATGACTTCCAAGTGGTTTATTTTTAAAATTTTAATTTTGCTATTTTCATAATGAATCTGTTGTACAGTACCGTGGTGAACACAGTTTTTATTCAGGGTAGAGGAGTTCCAAATGGTTGCAAATTACCATGTCCTACTTCCAGTCTCATAATTGTGTCCCAAATATCTGGTTATCAGATACTTGTGCAAGTGAACACACTGCATCCCAGTTGTTGATGTTGCTTTAGTGTACTAGAATAAGCTCGAGATTATTGAGTTTATGAATGTCAAAGACGAAAAGGATGCAAGTCATTCAGAATTTAGTGATTAAAGCACTCAGTGGGAGAGATCCGAAACTAGGAGTGTCGCATTTTAGCCAATGGTTGTCTTCTGAGCCCAGGCTTACATTTATACCAATGATCAGCTTGTTCAGTAGAAAGAAATCTGAATGCCATCTCATTTTGAAAGGCACAGTTATGTTTCATAGACAGTTCATGCTTGTAGGCGTAAATTTTGTAAAACAAACACAAGTATTAGCTCAAACAAAATTTAGAATTTAGTTACTTAAATTTCCTCCACCTCTCACCATGAATCTATATTTGCATTATATTAATTCTAATAATGGAAGCTTCAGCCTCTTGGGCTGGGAAACAGTAAATAATTCAGGGGTACATTAAAGGACAAGATGACTTTAAGCCACTTGCCCTTCTACTAGTTTTAATGACATAAAACAGAAGCCAATATAACCACAGGAAGTAATATGTCCATGAGACAAAAAATCTTTGCCCGCTTCATACCCCCTCTCCTTTTCTGTCTAAGAACTTGTAGACACTTTTTTTATTTTTCAAAGTCTCTCTGATCATCTTTTTTGCTCTATGCAGATGACTGAAAAATAGGTCCATCTGGAACAGTCAAGCTGAGCAGCTGCATGCTCCTCCATATGCACTGCCAGTCGGAAATGGCAGTGAGTGGGAACCATTGCAAAATGACTATTTGATCATCAAGAGCAGGTTTCTGACAGAATTTAATTCTCCCTAGATTAGCACTAAGCCTCAGCTGTGCTGCTTTGTTTTGTACAAAACGATAGAATTTTTCCATACTTATGGTTAAGTATACATGTATTAGATTGTATAGGCAAAACATTCCAATTGGCAATGTAGATTCCAGTAGCATGTGCATCATATTTGTTAGACATAGAGCATTCACATATGAATTTGCCTGATACAATTATCTTTTGACCATTACAGGCAAAATGCCTGGCCACTTTTGAGACTGCTATATGAGTAATTGAGTAATATCTAACTGAACCATTAACTTGAAAAAAATATAAATAAATTGACACAACCTGTTGTATATCCAGATACATTGTATTTTGCTGCATTTGGTGTTTTCAGTTAAAAAACTATAGCATAATATGAAAATATAGGACACTTTTACAATGGAAAGTTAGTCAATGCTGCCTAACATAATCTAATCTATCATTCGATCTCTGTAACTGAACAGGAAGGGAAATAATATAATCCTAATCCCTTCTTAATCTTCTTCATTAAAGTGAGCCACGGAGAAATTTCTATATAAAATTGATAAAAATGAAGCCTTCCTGGTCTGCATTTATTTTTGGTGGAAAATAACATTTGAAGATAAAAAAATTTCACAGGCTAAACTATTCTTTTCAGCACATTAAGTATGTTGGCAGAGGGAAAAGGCCATTCCCTGCTTCTGGGATGCTAAATGGGCACAAGCAGCTACAGTTGGACAAGTTGCAGATCTTAAATCATCTGTTTTGGTTTCTCATTTATTTTTGTGCTATGATCCAATATAAGTTTGATTACTACTACTCTTGTGCTAATTGCATATATTAACAACGAAATAGCTTTTCTTATGTTCTGCTAAATAAATGATCCAAATGCCATTTAGCACCACTGTGTGGTTAGTACTGTAATAGTTTGCTCTATCAAAATAAAAAATAATAAAAAAGGAAAACAGCATCCCTAAAAAGAGAGAGGAAATGCCTGGTTTTAAGATAGATCTATCTAAGTCCTCTTTAAAAGTAAGAATTATTACTACTTTAGAAATAGAATTATAATTTCCTCCCTTATCTAGTGCTGCTTAATATAGTGTTTACTGCATTTGATACTTATGTAGTATCTGTCATCCCCCCTGAGTGCGTTAGCAAACTACAGTGAGTATGAGCTACAAGAGGCAGGGTGACAGAAGGGATCATCCCCTTCGTACCAGAGCACAGGGGCCTCAGATGTGTCAGTCCCAGGTAAGCTTCTGATTTGGAAACCTTTAATCACTAGCCACAACAGTAAATGAAAATAAAAGGATCCAAACTTCACTGAACAGTTGACACTAAATTTATTAAACTAAGGATGAGTTTATGTGATAGGCCTTTTGTGTGCAGAAGTCTTTTAATTGACTCAACATGAGCTAATCCAGAAACTGAGTAGGGTTCAAGGACTGCACTTGCTCTCCTTCAAGACGTCACTTTTCTAATTTGTGCAACATGCCATTAAAATCCAGGAAAAAACCTGTTTCTGGGCTTCACTTGGTATAATCCTACACTGTTCCACTATACTGGGTGACCTTCTCCACACGGTTCAGAGGGAGCTCAGGGTACATCTATATCTTATTTTTTTCTGTTTTGCACCATTACTAACTGAGAATGTTAAAAATGTTAAGAATGTGAAAAAAATGTAGCCACGAAATCACAGCATGTGAGAGCACTGCACAATGAGAAAGAGTAACTTTAGCGATGATAAATTACAGAAACTGGGGGGATAATGAGCAGAACCAGTAGCTGCAAGGAAGTATTTGGAGTGTGTATTTCCTTGTAATCTCAGGAGCCACTTTTTAAAAGGCTTTTAATTGCAGTCAGCAAATTGAACTTTGTCTGCTGGCTAACCTGAATTGTCTCGCTCAAGGGACAGCATATGTATGTAGCCCTGGGATATTGTTATAATGTAAGAGCATCACAACAGTGAGCATAAGTCAGACTCCCCATGTCCTTTAGTGAGAACTGCATTATAGCTACTACTTGATTTACTGCCAAAATTGTACAGACTGCTCATCCCACACCACCCTTTCTTTCTCCAGAGGCAGGGAATTCCCTCTGCAGGTGTGAGCAGAAGCACTGTCTGTCTATAATTATAATTCATGAATTTCTGTGACTTGGAAATGTGATTTTGACTTTTGAGGAGGAAGAGCAGGCGATACTAAGTCCTTCAGTACAAGCAGAGAGTGGTGAGCTATGTGCGGGCACAATCACAAAGAGCATGGCAGCTCCAGAGAAGAATGAAAGGAAGAGTATGGAAGGGGAGACCTTCAGTCTCTGTAGTTTGCAGATAGAGCTGTTTGTTTTGCTTTTTCTGGAAAAGGAAAAGGGCTTCGAAAATGGGTGAGATGCTTGAGAGCAGCAAACAACAGAATCCTTGACACTGGTCAGCTTTTCTTTTTCTCAGGATATAGAACATACATGCATTTTGACCACTTCCAATCAAATCTTGAAATACTCACTTCAGATTTTGTTAAATCTACAACACTTGCTGTAGGTTTGGCCTAGACAGCTCATTTGGATTGTGCATTCTCAACTGTAATTAATGAATCCTCCTGATTGATCTAGAGCTTTCTTTAATAAATCTGCTCTACAATACCAGTTAGTTTTTTAGGTATTTAAAATCCAGTCCAGAGGTGTAGTTACTGAAACATAACTACATGTACAGAAACTGTGTCAACGCACAGCAAATATGCAAAAATGCACAGATGCCATTTTTAGGGATGAGTGTTGCCAGGTTTTGAGACCAGTATGTATGACAACTGAACAATGCATGACCGTAGTATGAAGTCAAGTGTAAGTCAATATGCATTTCCTCTGAACCCTACTGTCCATAACTATCTATATGTCCTTGGGTTTACACTCTAATCCCCCAAAATGGCTTTTCTACCACTGTAGCTGAAAGCAACACTGTTATATCTCCTACATGTGGATAAACAGCAGAAATTTCTGGAGTTTTCCGTCCTGCCTTTTCATGAGGCAGAACAAACTGGTGGGATAGTTCTTTTCCCACCCTTGTCATACTTGTCATCAGAATTCATTTTATCTAGCACACCATTTTTTTGCTTTCAGTTGTTTAATTATCTCTCTCTTTCCCTCTATCTTTCTAATATACAATTTTAGATACAGATGCATCTAAATATCAGCATTTCTTAGCTTCTGTCTTGAATGTGGAAAACAGTAATGCTTCAAAATGTTTGTTTCTAATACAGAGCTAGCACTATGCTCTCCTAATCATACTGAATAACTCTGTTTGTAGTACTTCCAGAGTTGTAAGGTAAAGTGCTTTGTCAGTATGTGTTATTTGACTTGAGGAATTTGTGGAATGCCTTTACTGTGCACAAGTGTGTATATGCTGATATCACTTTACAAGGCAACTTTAAGAACAGGTTGTAATCGCAACACAGGAAAGGGAAGATGAGAATTAGTTGGGGGAAGTCAAATAGAATATCAATTAAAAATACTCTTCCAATCACTGAGTAGTTCACAGCTAACAGACACTGCCTTAATATTAGCATAAATTTTGTTTTCCATGGAAAAAAACCTCAAAATTTTGCAAAGTAAAAGCCTTATGCTATATCTTAACTTTCTGCATGTAATTGCCTTATTATTATATATTTTATATATATACTATTATTTCATATTGTATTATATATGATATAACATATTCTATCATTTATATTCTATATATTACCTAATTATTCCATAGAGGGAACAAACATTTCTATTGATTATTTATTTAAAAATATCTATGAAATTCCATTAAAATCTGATTAATTGAAAGATATTTTAACAACCTTACAGGGTTTTATTTTTGGTAAGATTCAAACATTCTACTGTGCTTGTACCCTTATCAGCATTCTAGATTATAAAAATGGAACTGAGCACCTCAGACATTTATTATGTAACAGCAAAACACTTTTTTTTTGTTTGGTTTTTTTGGTTTTTTTTTAATGCAGCTAGAATATTGTGTGGACCACTCTTCTCCTTGACACATTTTAGTGGTATCGACTGTAAAAAGAATTACTGTAAAATTCTTTTTTAACATCTTTAACACCAAAAATCCAAAAGGTTTTACCTGAGAGCTAGGCAGGCATTCACTTCTGTTTCTAGGCAGATTCTGGACATACCAGACAAATGCCAAAATTTGAGATTGTCAGTATGCTGTCTGTATGGCTCAAGTCTTTGAATCTGGGAAGACCAGAACTAACCAGGAGGTTGTAGCATAAATACAAGGCATTAAACACATACTCTCTCGTTGCACCATATATGTTGTAGAAAATCTTTTTCTTTTTGAAATTAAGTACTCGGTTTACCACTTGCAATATTTCCCATCTGTTCATATATTTCAGTTGCAGTTAAGCCTCACTTAGGCTAACGGCTAAATTCTGCTATTTTGTGGAAGTCTGTCACTGATTTCTTTCTCTGGTGATGGCTCATCACTTTCAGCCTCTACTTATTTTGACATCTGTGCTTTGCATTGACTACATACTGCTTAACCTCTAACTGTATTTATCATTAGACCCACAGAAGGACAGAAAGAGAGAATGAGTTGCTCTGAGGTTACAGTTGAAAAGCGCTATCCTTTCTTTGGATCACACTGTCTTTTCAAAAATACATCTTAACATTGCCCTATAATGCTGGTGGGGTGTAGCGAAGTAATGTAGCCAATTTATTTGTTTCCTGGGTACCTGCACAGTGAAATATGCCAGTCTGAGCATAACAATAGACAGAATTTCTTGAAATCTTATTGCTTTCTGTTCCCCTTGCATCATGAAAAGTTGTGACAGAGCACTGGCCGTGTCCCATGATGTGGTATTCCTGGCTTGAAGAGAAATTCGGTGAAAGATAACATGCAAGGACTGCATGAGTTATGACTCTTTCCATTAATACATCTCTCTTCAAATATCTGGATACATTACAGGAACCAGTCTGAACAGTTGTAATGCAATTTGGGGAGGATGAGAGACACATACAAGGCATTAACCAGAATTACTACTTAAATGAGAGCTTAGATTTCTTACATTCTCTGTCTTAATAATTTACCTCTAGCTTAACCACTCATATTTAAGATTTTTTCCTCTCCAGATTAATCTTTTAAACTTCAGATTTCTCCTCGTATATTTTTTGAAAATGTGTTAGCCATTTATATAAATATTTGGAGAAGAAGAGTTATGGGGAGTCATTTGGGGAAAAAAATATTATCAATGTATAATAGTGAGCATGCATAGTATAGAAACTGAAAATACAGTGTGGCAACAATTTAGATAATGAAGAAAATAACTTAGGGTTTCACCACTGGGTCACAAGATATACCAGAGTTATCTTCTTGTGTTTCTTCCCAGCCTTAGTTTCTTTTTATTTCTCTTAGTCCAGACATGAAAGTGCAACTCATGATGGATTTTCTGGCAATTTTGTCTGTAGGACAATGATTTTGTGTGGATTGGTTTCGAGCTGGATTATTTCTATGACATTTAGACTTATATGTCTAATTTTATGTTCCCCAGCTCAAAAAAGTCTGACCATCTAGTCTACTAAAATTATGAAGTCTTTCATAAAGAGTTTAAATCATTATGCTAGCTGTTCAGCATAATGTTCAGGTAACTCAATCAATTTTAATGGAGCTATTTCAATTTACACCAGTCAGTCATCTGGCCAATTATGTCCTGTTGTGATAAGAACAGAAAATGACAGAATTTAAATCTGTCCTGGCTGCGACAAATGACTGGAAATACTGGGGAAAAAGATAACAGACGTTGGAATATTCTTGCCCACAAACAAGTGAACCAGCTCTTTTCCAGATAGCATATTTTTTCCAGTTAGAAAATTTTCAACTTGACAATTATAGACAGAAACCACTAGGTGCCAGTGTTACCCAGACATCAGGAAAAGACTTTCTGAGAAACATTAAAAACAACATGAAAGCCAATGCAGCTAAATAAACCCTTTAAATGAAAGTAAAGCTTCTGCATCTTTTCAACTAAATAAGACCGCATTAAGGGTTTTGAGATGATTACTTATCTAAAACTAAGGGCATTAAATTGATATTCATTGGCAGAAACTCACATCAAAACAATCTGATTGCAGGATACAATTCCATCATAATCCCGGATAAGTCATCTTCAAAACCTTATAAGTTACACTTAAGATCATAGGGCAGAGCCAAAGTCTGCATTTTGCAAAGTACACACAGCTCAAGCATATGGTACAAATAGCAGCTCACTGTTAAGACAGTCATTTTATGAAAAAAAAAATCATTCAGATCAAGTTAGAATTCACATTTGAAGCCATACCTGAAGTTTGCTTTGACCCATTAGTATATATCAGTGTTTTCATTTGGACTCACCTCCATCACTGTCAGAGTCTTCTGAAAGATTTCTCTGCTAAAAAAATGGAAATCTATTTAAGGAGCTGGATCAGCTAGAGACAGCTGATGCCTGTGCATGGGAGTTGTGTCTGACTAACCTGCACTCAGCTCATTTGCAAGAGAAGAACCTCACTCATTTAACTCCAGACATCTACAGTGAAACTGTTTACATCCATGCCAGTCATGCTAATATTTTTTGATGTGGAGAATCAGTAATTTCCAGGCTATGATTCATATGGCCTATTTCAGAAACTACCTTAGCTTGAGATGAACTGCAAAACAAATTTAGATGATTTATTAGCTCAAGAGATGAATTTTACACGAAAGGCATCTTAAATTTTGTGAGTATAATCCAACCAAAGTGATTTTCAGTGTTTCATTTTTAGTGAAATCTGATATTTTGCTTTTGTTCTTTCTACAGCCATTAGACTTTGAAACAAAAAAGGCATACACCTTTAAAGTTGAGGCCTCCAACCTCCATCTTGACCACCGGTTTCACTCAGTGGGTCCATTCAAAGATACTGCCACAGTGAAGATAAATGTGTTGGATATGGATGAACCACCAGTGTTCAGCAAGCCTGTGTACACAATGGAGGTCTATGAGGATACACCCGTGGGGACTATTATAGGTGCAGTGACAGCACAAGACCTTGATGCTGGCAGCAGCTCGGTTAGGTAAGAAAACTTTTCCTCCTTCATAACTCTTGGGCAACCCTAAGTCCTAATGACAGTGGGACACAATGGCAAAGGGTTTAGTAAGAAGATATAAAATATACCAAGTCTGTCACTGTAACAGATAACTGATGCTCTGAAAAATATTGGAAAGAGATGTTAATTTGGCTGAATTATCTGGAAAAATACATTAAGTGCTGACAGCTACTTATCGTACTGATTTTATAAGTTACCATACACTGACATTACATCAGAGATACTGTATTCAGACTAAGGAAGGAAAGACATGGAGTCTGTTAGTCACAGCCCACTTGTACGGGTGTGATGTTCGTAAAAAATTCTCATCAGGCTGAGCAAAGACACTAGATCCGTGTCAGGGGAATCATGTTCTATTGCATAGTCACCTTAACTCCAGTAACCTAGACTCACAAGATGCTAACTAACAAGCTCTTAAATTCTTACAATACACTTCCACAGGAGCCCTTAATTTTGTACAGCACACTTCAACAACTTCTCGACTCCCACAACAAACTCTTCAAAAGGTGCTGGCTTATCATCTACAACACATCATTACACAAAGGTGCTGGCTAACGAGCCACAACACACCTCCACAATCTCTCCACTCCCACAGCAAAGTTCAGTACAGAGTATGGGGTAGAATATGATAGCCATGCTTTGCCCTGGAAAAGAAAGGAAGAAAACAAGACAGAAAAGGGAGAGACAACAAAGAATGTTGCCAGTTTTTAAATGCTGCACTGGTCCTTCCATGTAGATGGCCCAGAGATGGGGCAAACAACGAGAGCAAAAGAAACAGAGAGGAAAAAGATAGACTGAGGGGACACAATCTGCTCCCTCTTATAGTCAACCTGTGGAAAACCTCTTACGCAAAGTAGATTTTTCATGCTGTTTTGTTTGCACATGCACAGCCAGCCATTCTCCAAGAAGTGAGTTGGGACGAGACTGTGCATAAGTCTCAGGACGGAGCAGTAAGATGGCTCAGTGTGGCATTGCCCCACCTCTGTTGGATCCTATCCTCCAATCTCACCTTTCCAGTAACAATGGTCAGAATGTTTGAGATAAAACATGTCCACTACACTGAGTCTTCCACAAAAATGCCCCTAAAATATAGTAGTGAAAAAGATTTTGCATGTTACATCTGTGTTAGACGTCAACAGGTGACAGTAAGCACTGTCCCATTCACAAAAACCAGCTACTGTCTATATCTGACTAAGAACAAATACTCTCATAAATAATTGCCACATAAAAGTCTTGGCTGAGGCTGTGGGAACGTAGTTGTTGATCAACATGGCTTTGTTCAGCACAACTAAGCCCCCGTCTGGAAAACTTCTAATTTACTGATATAGCTTATTTTTGTGAAATCAGAGGGAGGAAGGAGCTTCTGTACAAATGTAATACATTGATTTTGCTGACCTATTTACAAATATGCTAGAAAGATTAAAGGGAATCAGAACCATGGGAACCGTAAGGAAGCTCCTGTGCAGACGTGGTCTAAGATGCAGCCAGTCATTACCATACTTCCAGTACCAATTCATGCTGCATCTACATCATTTCAGGAAACATTTTTATCCCAAGATTTTTATGAGAAATAATGCAGACACAATGCATGTCATCAATTTTAAATATTAATATTTATCAAATGGTACTATTATGGAAGAGGAAAATACCACTAGTGCCTACCAAGTGATTATATATTCATTGATTTTGGATTTGTTTTAATCCATGTTTATTAATTATGTGCATTTTGGTTCACTACTTATTCTCAAAATGGACAATAAATATGCTAGTTGTAGTCGTATGCAAAAATTTGGCATATAGCACTGAATGTTTAGCTCCTGCTCTGTCAATTCACTATTACTTTTTGTCTAAAACTATAATTAATTTTGTTTGCTTCATTTTTTTTTTTTTAATAGAATCTTCACTTCTTTAATATGGAAATTTATTTGTTCATGAATCTTTATCACATTCCTGCGACAAAGGATCAAAACCTTCACTAACAAAAACTGAAGTGGGGACCTTTTTCCCTGGTGGTAGCCTATGAAAATAGCCCCAGTGAAGTCAATATTCTGTTGAAAACCGTATTCTCTTGCAAACCTTTAATCATATAGTTGAGCAGTTTTTCATATGACAGCAGAATAATTTGGATGTATAACCACTCCTCAGTGAGGAGTGTTTTGATTTCACAAACCCTCCTAGGAGACTCAAGTACTTTTTACTGATTCTACATTTGCAACTACACATGAAAAATAATTTTCTCACAATGGTTTCTCCATATACTGTGCTCCCTGGAATATTGGATCCTAAGCCATTTTAAGGTGCCCATGTCTACCTTTCTTAAGCCTGAAATCAAGACCTGAGTGTCCGAATGCCCATCTACAGATAAAAGTCAGGAATATTATAAAATACAACTATGTTTTTCTCACACTGTTCTACTTGCTAACCTTTTAAACACAGAATTGCTGCCATGGTCATATTTATGAACTGATTTAGCTGGATCATGCCAACAGAAAAATATTAACTATGTCCCAATATTACCAATATGCCAGCTATTGAATTTGGTGGACCTTGTAGGGAGATACTTTGCTTTAAGGAAAAGGATGTGTTCCAGTAAGCCACTTGACATGATGAGAAGATTAAGCTGGAAACCCCTACATGTAGCTCTCTTCTGGCTTTTAAAGATCACTTGCATCTATGAATTTTCACATTTCAATCCTCAAATGTCTTCCTTGGTTCTCAATTACCTGAGAATATATTTAATTCTTTGTATGCATCCTGATCTGCAAGTCTTTGAAATTAATAATAAGATTCTCAGTAATTTACTAGAACTGTGACAATGCCCTAATGTTCTAAAAAAAGCCCTGTTTGTATCTAAATGCTGAGTAGTTCAAGCCGAAAAAAGAAATTTTATGCAATTGTTAGTTACTGTTGTGTTAATATTCAATATTGCATAACTTTTATATCCTCTATCGAAAAAAAAGTATATGACCATATGCTAGAAAAGTGTAAATTCATTTAAATTAATTTAAAAGAGTTGCATGTGATTGCAGCTTCTTAATGTATTTATCCACCTATGCTTTGTTAGCCATTTAAAATACAGATCATGTCATAGATCCATCAGTTTTGTCATATTTCAAAGGAGTCCAAACGTCTTCTGAGTAGATAGGCTCTCTAAACAAATGTGGAAAAGCAAGTTATGTTCATGCCCATACAAAATAGTGGGTGACAGAGTTCTTCTATAAGTTCATTAATTTTGTCAGAAATGTTTTCCCAGAGGGATATGGCCATTAAGGTGTCCATAACAGAAAAAAAAAAAAAATAAAAAAAAAATAAAATTCATCAGTCTGCAAAATGGTAAATACTGGGATAAAGTCTGCATAGTATGCAACAGAAAGCAAAACTCCAGAGAACAAGTCAGGCTAGAACAGCCCACATGAAAGGAAACAGTACTATTTCCAGCAACTAAATCCGTGTTATCTGAAAAAAATTTTTGGTCTACAATGCTGAGTGCATCATGAAGGGTGAGATAACAGCCAAGAACGATGACTGGATTCAGGTGTTCGGAAAAAAAAAATATTTTGCTGGAAGACATTAAAAATAGCAAGGGTTGTATTATTTTTCTCTTTTCTCCTGTTACTGGTATCAAATTTTCTGGATAAGTCATGATTTTTTTTTAGTTTTTAGGATATTTGCTAGAGATGTTGAAGTGAAAGGGCACAGAGCACATATTCAGTAATGAACAGGAAATTAAGCACGAGGAGAAAAGAGGCTGCAGGTATTCAACACCTGCAAGGGTGACTGGCTTTGAAGCTTTTTTGGAACATTACCTCATTGAACCTAATTTTCCAATTGTGTTAAATCTGGAGTTTATATGACCCAGGAGATCTGTTTTGTCTATTCCCATTTTATCCATATTGCTTCAAGAAATGCTCAGCATACATGTTAAGGTGAAGTCCTATGTACTTTGTGGGCATTAAAAGTTCCAAAGCACTTGTAAAAAAAGGCATTGATCTCGTGTTCTCTAACTCCTCTAGTTTACAACAGTTTGAAGATCTCGGGGAGTTAAAAACCACAGCTGTCTTGAAGTGTGTTACAATGTATATAATTTGTAAAGATATAAATTTCGGTAAAGATCCTTATACTTCTGCTACAAGGGGTTTTAGGACTTCCTAAAATTTGCTGTTATGTGTGTCCATACAGTATGAACGCTATAGAAAGCACTGTCGAAGTAACAAGAAAGTGCAAATAGAGGGTAAGATTAAGTTGCCTGCAGTATGTCCTATAGTGAGCTCTGTTTGACAGTGTGTGAGAAGTTCAACACCTTTGCTCTGAAATCTCTGAAGTTGTCAGATTTCCATGGAGATGATCTTTGGGCATAAAGTAAAAAAGGATTATTGTCCCTGATGTGAATCCCAGATATGACTGCAATTACAGTTTCATATTCTGAGCCACAACAATGTCCTTCAGGTCTTCTCTGCTCGACATAAGGAGCTTTGCCTTATGAACCGAAAGAACCCCTGAAAGCAGGAAAACTGTAGGGACTGTGCATTTTCTTGACTAAGTTCAGAATCATGAAACCATGATATGAAAATAAAAAGTCATAGGTCAATCCTGCCCTCAGAGTCTTGGGGATAAGACTATGTTCCCTGAGGGTGCTTCCAAAGGAAAAGTCTTATTTTCTGAACTAGTTTACAATGGTCCATAAACTTTTACGAATAGGTTCTGTTTTCCTAGTGAAATACTTTGTCATGTTAAGATCAAGAAAACAAAACTAGTAAGTTTCTTCATGAATCCTTGAACACCTTCTCTTAATGTACCAACACAAACAAGATAACTTAAAGTGAAATATGGAAGAGTTTGACCTTTCAAGCCCATAATTCTTCTGACTTTCTTTATGCATACAGTTTTTGAATTTGCTTTTTCTTCAAAAAGTCCTATCTCACGACATCAAAATGTATCTTATAGTTGTGCACATATATAGGAAGTCTGAGACATCTAGTTTCAGCACCTCTTCATTTCACAACAGATTAAGTGATTAATTATGTAATTAGCTATTTTTCTCTATATGATGTCATGCTGGAGGAGAACAAGATGCTTTGCCAATTGATTTTGTGCAAATAGAAGATGGTGAGACTTGGGAATTTTGGTTGCTTTTTAGCTGCTCTAGCGGGTTTTGCGCACTTCTTACTCTGTTACCTCTTGATGATTTTTGCTGCAATTTTAGATATACTCCATCCCTTGCCTTTTATGAAGTCCCTGTCATCTCCATCACTTTTAAGACTTCTGTCCCAAATTCTAATTTATTCAAGCCCCATTGCCTCTTAGTTTCTTCTGCAGATACCTTGCTATCTTTTTTAGTCCTTCTACCAACCCACTGTTTTCTTGTACCTCCTATACTCTGACAATCTAATAGCAGTCTCTTATTCCACAGTCTGTCTTTCTTCCATAGCTGTTTCCTGTATTTTTCCTTCTGAACCATCTTCTGTTAACTTCATTGGTGTCCTGCTCTATTCTCTCCCTTTCATCTGCAGAGGACAGACATCCTTTGTGGTCTCAATGGCTTGATGGTTTGGGGTTTTTTTACCTTCTTGTCTTGTTTAATTTATCTTCTTTTTAGAACTACAGCAAAGGAGTATCCAAATGTATCCAGTATTTTGTCTGAATCCCAAGGAGTTTATTTGGCAGTCACATCTGCTCTTTCCTCACCATCCTCTCTACTTTCCATTCTTATTTGGCTCAGTACCATATATACAACATCCCCAGTTACCTACCTTCCAGCAATGCTGGAATTTATATAGGGCAATCAACACCTACTTCCTCCTCATATTTCTCCCCACTTTCTGACTCTTCCTCGGATCTCTGTTTTCTGTCTCCTAGAATTTGTTTTCATGGCCTCAGGCAATTGCATCCCTCTCCTACCACCTTTTTTCTGTAAGTACTTCCCCATATGATCCCATGTATTTCTCTGCCACTCTCCAGGTTTGAATGAGTTTTCTTCCCTCTGAAACTAAGCGGTCTTAAGGGACTGAAAAGTAAGGTGGCTTCTCTTTAAACACAAGGAAGAAAAAGCATTCTCTTCTGTGTATAAATTGTCCTTCAAAAAAAGATTTTTTTCTAGCAAATTCACATCACAGTCACAGACTCTACTTTATTTTTACCATGAAGCAAGATGCAAATAGCAAATTATTATGCTAATCCCCTTCGTGGTAGTTTAAGTTAATACATTTTATTTCACATTTACAATGGATTAGATGCACATAAGCAGACAGCTACCACAGCTCAGCAGGCAAGTGGTTCAGTTGTATTAATTCAAGATATTTGGTACCTCAATTCTAGTGATCAGCTTGGAGCTACTACAAGTAGACACTACAAAATAAGTGTGGATTTTTTTTAACCTTAATCTTAAATCTATATATTTATAGCTGAAGAGATCACACCTTCAGTGGGGAAGGTAAACATATTGTCACTCACTAGCCCTCTATGGTGCTGCATCAAGTTCACTGAAAACAGTCTTGAGTTAAAAACACTTCTTTGTAATTTTGGAGCACATGCAGACTGACTTTTTGATCTGAGTGGGTTTTCTCAGGACTGGAAGGAACATGAAGCAAAGGTAAGTACTTTCTGTCACAAGTCAGAAAGACTACACTAGAGAAAAATCAGACCTTTTCAAATAAAAGATCGGTAGAATTCATTTAACATGCATACATTTTCCTAAATTGACTCCTGGATGCACTTGAAGCATTAAATATTTTTTCCTATGTCCAGTAATCCAAAAGCAATGAAAACAATATCTAAAACTGAGAGAGGCCAATAATCCTTATTTAGACTCAGTAATTCATCAACTTACTGAAGCTTGTGAAAAACAGCAAGTGATCTTTAGTTGGCATATGCAGTCATGTCACTATAAAATGTCAGTCAGGAGATTGAACTAAAATAGATATGTAGAACCAAGAAGTTCATGGACTGTGGCTTTTGGTGAATGGCCTGTTTGTGAGGGAAATGGATACTGAAAACCAAGAAGTGTTCATTCAGATCCAAGGCAAAGAACAACTTGGCAGGAAAAGTTTTTAAATTAATTAAGAACAGTTAAGTAGCAAGGAAAAATAAGGAACAATATCACCATAATAGTACTGGCTTACATCACAGCACTTATACCACTGGTGGTGTGGTTTTAAAAAGCCAATTCTCATCCCAAATGCATACACTGTAATTTTACCTCAAATAGTAGTCTTCCTGATTTTTGATCAAGAAATTTTATTCCAAATTTCTCTCGCAATGGATTTCTCAAGCATTCTAAAAAGCAGTTGTGAGATTAAAACAGATTTGGTACAGCCAAGTCACCTCAATCAGTGAAATTCTCAGGACTTGGCAACAAGGAACAGGAAACACTTTTTTGCTGAGAGGGAGACCAAGCACTGACACAAGTTGCACAGGGAAGTGGTGGAGTCTCTCTCTGTCTAGATACTAAAAAAAACATTTTAATATGGTCCTAGGCAATTGGCTCTAGATGTCCCTGATTGTTAAAAACCCTGGGGTTCCAGAGATTCCTGCCAACCTTCACCCTTCTGTGATTTTGTGGCATCTATCTTTAATAAGCTGGAACAATGTGCAGCAAATAATGGCAGGGGATCATCTACGATGCCTTAAAAGCCTGCTGTCAGTAATCATTTAAATAGCAAGTCTACAGATGTATAGTAACAGATTATTTTAGGAAATAAACCTGAAAATATTGCAAAGGAAACATAGCACAGAAATTCCAGCCCAGACAGGAGGAGAGAGGAAACAATTTTAGAGAAATTATGGGACCTGACATGGTTTAGGCCAGACTATCAGCATGCAAATGGAAGCAAGGAGGTGCTTATCCAGCAACTTTTAGCTGCTGCCTTCATGAAATTCATAAAACCCTTGAAAAGGTTACTTCTGATCTCTGCAGTTTCTGTGTTCCTTGGTGCATGCAGAGGATGGGGGAGGAGAAACAAAAGAGGAAAATGCAGCAGTTGCTGCAGCATCTAAACCGTCTCAAATAATCTTTTGTTTTATAAGCGCATCACCAAACCAGCTTCAAAGCGGTGCAATGAGGGCCCCAATTCCTGACTTTAGTGTTTCTTCTTGTAGATCCAGCTGGTAATCCAAATGAGTCCCAGCTGATGATCTAAGCAAGCTATAAATCTTTCACTGTGTTGTTCAGTTTTCTCTGGACTCAGCATGTTTACTTAATTTGCTTTTTCTTTGATTGTCTCAGCATAAGCATTTTACTTCACCTTTTTTAATGGGCAAAAATATATTTGTTCAGATTTTGGTATCCAAAAGATATAGAAAAGAGCTATTATTTGCATGATTTATTGCAAAAGAAAACCATTCAAAGATTATTCCTATTGAGTACACGCCAGTAGGCCAGTTATCCTCTGTAGTATCTGTGCTACTTATTGACTTAGCATTGTATCAGAAGACAAAGCATTTCAAGCCCAGAAAACATCTCTGTCTTATTCTGTGTTATTTAGGTCAGATGCACCCAAGTGCAAAATAAAGCTTAAACTTATACTGAGGCTTACTATCTGGTGGAGTCATCATATCCGTTTTCCCCTTCTCACCTTTCTTAAGCATTGGGGTATCTGTCTTTCTATACTCTGCCCATTCGTAGAGATACTGATAGACATCCAGACATCCACTCCAGAATACCCTTTCCCTACCTAAAACCAGCAAGGCAGTAACCCTGCTCTCCTCTTCATCAAATATGAGATGCGCCTTCCGTTGCCTGGATGCCTTGGCAAATGCAGGTTCTTCATGCTGTGGGCAGGAGGAAGGTGGAAAGAATAGACCATGGACAGCAGGGCACCTTTCAAAATAAGGGTGAAATTGTGTTCAGAGCCTATAATTTGAGGTGCTTGCAGAAAAATTCTCCACCATTGCAGGATCGACTGCTAAGCCTGGAGTGAGGGGGTTAAGTCCAATGTGCCTTCTGCTGCTGCTCATCCAAACAACTGAGACTTAATTAAACTACAGGACAAAGCTTTCCCTTTGCCTGTCTTGCAGTTCTGCCTGTTCAATGAGGCAGGAAAAACGATGTTGAGAATGAATAAAAACAATGCATTTTCCAAATTACAACAGCTTTTGATAAGATACTCACCCAGTAATGAGAAATGCAAAATAGACAGTGGAGCTGACTGGAGGGTCTGATAAGCAAATGAACAAAATCTTTAAAAGCAAAGGGAGGAGAAATCACAGGAAGTTGTAGACAAGCAGAACTGGCATTTTGGAAGGCCTGATAACTGAACTGCAGCACATTTTATTTCCTATGTTATCTAGAGCGTTTTACTAAAATTCATATGTAAGATTTAAAGGCTTATGAAAAATTTAATAGCTTCCCTCCCTTGACTCTGACCCATCATTAGTCTAGCTGTCTGCAGCCACTGCTTCCCTGTCAATTAATTTGGTATAATGTTTGATTTTCTTCAAAGGAGCAAAGTATAATTTATTTGCACTGATACTACTCATTCCAGATCAGGTAAGCTACTGACTGCTAAAATCACTAATCCTTCAGCTATCTGATTAAAAGCACAGAAGTATGAAGCCATATACGGAGGACTATGAATACAGTCAAGTAGTACATAGAAGACTCAAACTGTGTTACTTTTTTATGTGGGAGATCAAATGTTACATAAAAGGCATGAAAATTACAAGGTTGAAACACTGACAGTGTTTGTAGTTTCTCCCAAATTGTAGCAATTCTTTTGTCCTTCTCTTGAGCATCGTTACCTGATGCTCACTACAGAAAAGACTCATTATGAGAAGGTTAGAGTACACCTCACAGGATAACAATCTGAGAAATTATACCATCGAATCCTATGGAAAAGGGGACAGAGACAGCACATTATTTGGACTTCCGTTGAAAGAATCTGAAAATTCACCACTTTTTTAGCCAAAATATTTTAACTAATACAAAACTATTCTTCTACTAAAAGACACATTATCTCAGTGGTATCTTCAAAAACACACAGCCTGGACTATTGCAACAACTTTACATCAGTGCTAAGTACATTTGAACATCTCTATAAATCCATAAAGAAATATAGGGGTTTCAGTGAAATACTGAAAGAAAAATCACAGTAAAACTGATAGATATATTTTAATATGTCATTAAACTAGCATGTGTATTTATTTTTAGATGTGACAAGTGTGATATGGTATAAAGACAATTCTGCCAAATCACCATACAGGCATCTCTAGTTTTTGATACCTTGGAAAAAAGCAATGCCACTAGGACCTTTCTGCCTATGCTCACCTTGTTGGTTTTGTATTATTGTATGACAGTAAAGGTACTTAGGGCAAGTTGGACTAACTACATTGGCTGCTCTTTTTTGATTGCATCTGTATATGCAATGTTGAGACATTCATATTGTAGCATCACACTTGAGATGGTTTTTGATATCTGTTCTGCAAGTGCAACTGAGCCGTGACCTAGTTTGTGAAAGCAGCTGAAACCAAACTATTTCTTTACAAACTGTCCCTTTTCATTTGAAAAGCAAACCATATTTGGGAAATCTACAGGACCAGTACTGACTGGAAACAGGAAGGCAGATCAGGATCAGAGAGAACCACTTAATCTGGAACAGCAGCAAAGGCCTTTCTATGACCATGTCTGACTGGGCACTTAGAAGAAATGTCATATTAAGATTTAATGACAATAGTCAAATAGTAGTGAATGGTGATGTTGGTTCCTTTTCATACTTCAGCTAGACCTATTTTTTTGTCTGTTGAGGCTTTTTTGGCTATTTTTTTTTCCCCCTCCATTTCTAGTAACCCCCCTGAAAAAAAAAAAAAAAGTACCTAAGATTTTTATGTATTGGCATGGCTAGGGTTCATCTGGGATCCAGCTGGTATTCATGGGACTACCAAAAGGATTCAATCTGACAGCAGACCAGTCAGAGTTTCTTTTGGTTTGACACTGCCCCAGCAGTGTTCTGAAGATATTCAGCAAAGGTAGAAAAAGTTTTGGCTCCCATTAAGAGAGATGAGTTAATAAATTATTTAAAACATATAAACAAACAAACAAAAAACGCAAGCTAGCAGAACAGTATCTGCCACTTAAGAACATTATCACATCCTTTACATTTTTTGGTTAATGACAGGAAAATTTTACAACAAAACTTCAAATGTTATTTTGCTGTTACTAGCGTTAGATTTTTCTAATAATTCTTAGTATGAATATATCAGATGATGCTTTTATGTGACAATAGGTGAGATTCATTGCATTTACTTCCTCCAAGCAGATTATCACAGTATTAAACCAAGGGTATTAAAATTGGGAGTTCTGAAAAAGAGAGGTCCTATTTATTTTCATTATATTAAGAAATGCATTTTTTAAAATATTTTTATATTAATAGAGTTTATTCAATCATAAATACTTTTTTAAATCTCTAATACTTACTATATATAATACTGTGTATGCAGGTTAGTTAAAGGCTTGTATAGTGTAAAGGACACTTCAAAAATATTGTGATTCTATTTGCATAGGACAATGTAAATGATATAAAAAGGCAGTCTGCTACTGTTAAATAAGTAGTACATTATTCCTTATTTCATATTATCATGCTGCACAGAGGAGAAAAAACAATTATTTAGCATTTCTGCTCCTGGAAAACTGTGTGAGACAATGTTTTCAAGTTAATAGAACACCACAAGAATCAGACAAGGGTAATCTTTAAATGAAGGATGAAAAACAAACAAAAAAAAAAACCAATGTAACAATATTCGTTCAAGTGCTCTAACCCTGAGAAAGACTTTGGATATTTAACGATCTTATTTAGCCCTAGAAGCGAATAACTCTGGTGACATTATTTGGCACAAGAAAATAAAATGTTTTGTTGCATTTAATTATACCTGTTTGAACTTAATGACTTCTTTGATCATGCCTGGTCTACAGAGAACTTGTTTCAAAAAATCTTACTTGTACCTTTAGCAAAATCATGGTAATCACTCCTCATTCTTAACTGGAGTGGAAGACACTTCTAGTAACCAACAGGAGAGTTTAGCACTTACCTTTGAGAAGAGTAATAAAGACCAGACTTAGCGTTTCACATATTTATGCATGTAAATATGGTAATAAGATCTTTCAGGGTTTGAAAGAATGGTAACTAAGTGAATGGATTTAGAATTGCAGAAAGGAAATTTCAGTGGCAGGATGGGATTTTGGAGGACACATTTTTCGACACATTTTTCAACACCTTACATTCTCTAACTTTAATCTCTTTCAGGCTTGACTTGAATCTGAATTTTTTCTTTCTCTTTGTAGGAATGATTTTTTGGTTTCCCTTCTCATTAATAACTGCAATCTTAAAAAAAAAAAA
>VXBA01004037.1:495854-558020 GCA_013399895.1 Serilophus lunatus | reverse complement strand
AAAAAAAAAAAAGTTGTTATATTTTAAAATATTTGGAACTGCGCTTTATGGTGAGTATGATTGGCATGATGATAGTTTCCTATTTAGCAGAGTTCAACATTACAAGGTCTAATAGGATTATTCAGTACATACTTGTAGCAATTTCCTTTACTGCATAGTTTCTGTTACATTAACCAGCTTGGCTTTGTAGTACCAAGTGACAGAATTCATGTCATTCCTCTTGTGTGCAACGCAGTATACATCACTGACAGAAAGATTTTGCTGCATAACATAAATTTTCCCTTCTGAGTTTTGCCCTTCCACTTCTCTGTGTTGAACAAATTCTACCCTTCCTTTTTTGATGTTTAAGCTCCTCAGTTATCTGCAGGCCATCATTTACGTCTCCCTTTTCTTCATCTCTTATCCAAGCTAAGCATATGTTAGTTCTTTTAATCTCTCCTTATAACTTGGAATTCCTAGACCAAAAACAGTTTTTCTTGCTTTTCTGTGAACTTCCTCCTTTTATTTTATTTTTTTTTTTTAATATTTATTAACTGACATGATACCCAGGACAAAATTCTGTTGTAGAGGTCTCATATTCTTGACATCCACTTATATGCAGAGATCTAATAGTTTCTAGTTACAGCCCATGATTATTCTACTAGAGAAAATTTCTTTTTTCTTTCAGGTACTCAAATCACACCTAAAATCTCATTTATATTCTTCTAGTCTCTCATCCCTTTTGCCACTCCGGCTTTAATGTTTCTTTTATCTATTTAAAAAAAAATATGTATGTATACAGGAATTACAAAAAACCTCAACTGACCAAAATACTCAGTTGAATCTCGTTAGCTTTCATTTATGTTTCCAATTCTCTGAATTTTGATATTTAAATGGACTTAAACCAAACGCAGGTTAAGCAAATTAAGGTCACATACACAAATAATGAACTATCACATTACAGAAATTTCTTATTTCATCCCTTACCTTTCTTTGCAATATATTTCTTTTAAAAAGCTACTGTTCTAAGTCACTGTATACCAGAGTAAGGAATGTCCTTTCTATCAGCAAAGTGTGAGTTAAGTTGAAATATTTTTATAAAATATCTCCATCAACCAAGCTATTTCTCCCTCTTAAACTAAAAAAAAAAAAAAAAAAATAAAAAAAATCAATAGGAATTTTAGAGGAAATGTTTATTGAGTATTATGGCACAATTATCAGAAACTATTAACCTTCAAATGCCTAATTTTGATTGTGCTGAGCCTCACTGACTTTTTGAACTCACGGTTACTGCTTGCAATTATGTTGTAAGTAATTTCATAAGAAAAAGAGGAATAACTTAAGTCCATATCTTCTGGAGTTAGTCTCTTAGGTATCTCTGACACCTTTCGCCAATAGATCTGATATTTTACATGACACAAAATCTTCACTTACAGAAGAAAAATTACCAGGAAATTTATCCTTTGTAAATGAGCTTTAACATTGCCACATGGTTTTTGTTCCCATTTCTTCCCATAATCTTTCTCCCTCAAAGGAGATAAAGTCTGTTTTTCTGTAATTTTTTTCATTCCCTTAAACATTTAAGGTTCATAGCCCAGAGCAGCTAATTTGGAAATATTGCATTTAAAACATATCACTTATTTTCTCCTTATCAATAGAACTACATTCAGTAGAAATTTTCTCAAAGCAGTCAATCTGAAAAGTCACAACTGGGTAATATTAATTTCAAACACTGACATACAACAATCATTCAGCTTGGACTGAGAAAGCTGTCTTTACCTCAGTTGACATAGTAGCTAATATAATCAAGAAAGGAAGGATTTTTCTGCTTTCCAATTTGAATCAGTTACAGGGCAAGATATTAAGTAAATAATTGAAGTTGGACAAAATTATGTAAGGAAAAGCATAGTTGAACATACTTTCTTTTATAAATTATACTTATTTTTATCCTGTAGCATCAAGACATTTCTTACATCTACAATGCTTCATTCCATGCTTGGGTTTGACAAGCTTCAGCTCAAGTGATCAGATCTTTTCTAAACTCAGAATGACAGCCAAATCATTCAGAGCGTACACAGAAAATTTATGATCTGTGTTTTCATAGATTCATCATCTGGGTCTGCTTAAGTTACAATTTTCCCAATGGCAATTGAAATACAGAAAAGGATATTTATCCTGGTGTAGAACAAATGATGTGGGATGACTCTATCAAATCTATAAATTGAAGGAATGTCCTCTTCTTGTATTTTTTGGGGTTTTTTCCCTTTTCTTCTTTTAGGAGGCTGGTTGAAATTACTAGGCCCTATTTATAGTACAGTAAAACAATATTGAAAGTCAAGAATTAAATCTTAAATCTACTACTTCTCACTGAATTATATGATTCCTTTCCATTTTCATGCCAATTCCAATCCAATAATGTGCTTTACTCCTTCACATGATTTACTGTATGCATGCTGTTGCAGCAGGAGCAAGCTAGGTCTGAATGTCTTCAGCATAACAGCATCTCTAGGGACATTATGCACACTTCCTTTCCTGGCTTGTCATGTGAGCAGGGTGTCTTCATTGTTACTGCCAGCAGCTTGGGCATGTCAGAGATTTTTGCATGCTTACCATCCTACCTATTGCCTGTGTTTAGCACCCTATAAGGACATTCCTTGAATTTTACTTTTGTAGCATTTGGCCTTGATCCTACCAGCCTAGCATTAAAGCAATCTTCTCTTCCTCTAAAACACACACACACATATATGCCTTACTTTGCTAATTTCCCGGATTAAATTACATGATCATAATATCATGAACAACGTTTGAGAACTTTTCCATTCATTTCCATTCCATTTCAGATATTCAGAGTTTAGCCATGTCACCAAGGGCTTCGTCTATTCATCTTTCAGGTTCATTATCAGAAAGAAAACTTCTGCAAACAAATATTTTCCACTAGATTCGTCAGTCCTTTTGTTTCTCATGGGCAGTGGCACAGCAGAGCTACACAAGTCTGTTTCTGCATGTGCTCTTACTTTTTAGGAGGTGTGGGTATATATGGGCAAGATACTGTGAATCTGCCCATTTTTGTAGTCTCTGAGACCTTTCAGTCTAAAATTTTGTCAAAGCAGCTTGTCTGAGACACGGATGGATGTAGCTGTCAGCTACACGAACATTTAGGCAAGGATGAATACACTGGGGTGCCTCTGGACTAAGAATGAACAAGAGAGCATTTAGTCTTCATATGACACAGCTCTCACCATATCAACATTGTGCAACTGAAATTTTTCTGGTACAACATGACTCCCTGCTAGTTTTACTTCCTCTATGTTTATGATACCCTCTTTAGAAGACAACCTGAGAGTACTTGGAAACAAATGGTGAAATCCCCACTGTGGGCCAATGCATAGGCACACAGATGCATATTCTGTGTTCTGTTTAAGCGTTAAAAAAAAGACATAATGACATTTATTATATGTTGTATTGTGTCTCCACTGTTGTCACTATCAAGACAGAACAACAAAGAAAGACTCCAATGAGGTTTATAAACTTTTGATGAAGATGGAACCCCACTGTCGCCAGGACAGCGCCAGGCAGAGAAAGTCTTCCCCTACACACTTTTAAGACTGTCTTTGTTTAAAAGGACAGTAAGAAAGTGTTATTGAGCAAATAAGAGACGTATTTCCATTCTGTCTTTTCTAATGCAGCTATCCTTGAGAAAGGCAACAATTTTATTAAATATATGAGATGGTATAAATATGGATGGGTGTATGAATATGGATATGGATATGAATGAACTGACATGAACTGATATACTTGTTATTGAAAAAGTGAACTGAAGAAAAAAAAAACACAACACAAAAACCAAACAATAATCAATGTCTTTAGAAATATTGTCTTTTATGCTCTCTAGCAGTGTTAGTATCCTGGAGGTGCAGGAGCTGCCGTGCCTCCCTGCCGGTCGGGTGCTGAGCCCCGGGACTGAGAGGCACCTGGGTGCCGTCTTCAGCACACGGGGGAAAACTTAGAGATTAAGAACGCACGAACTTAGATTTTTTGTGGGGGGTGCGCGGTGGCTTTTTTCCGGGCGGCGCGGCGTCTGCGGGGGGTTGCCAGCAGCCAGGAGCCGCGGGTCGCGCTGGTTTGGTGTTTGCAGGAGGAAAACCGAGCTGGTCGCGCCGGAGCTTTTCTGCCGGCAGCGCCGAGAAGTCTCAGCCGCTACACGTGTTCACTTCTGTCTTTCCGAGTCCGAGTTAAAAAAACCCCACACGTGGCTTTTCGCTCTCTTCTCCCAGATGTCCGCCTCCCCTCCCCCAGTTTTGTGTTTCTTTTCTCAAGCCCTTCCTGGGCCCCCCGGGGGGGTCGATGGGAGATCGAGGCGAAAAGGCCTCTGAAACCGGGTGTTTTCTTCTTCAGCCTTGCTCCGTGTTCAGCCCCGCCCCCTCCTGATCTGGAGGGAGGAAAGGAGTTATTTTTCTTTCCATTTTTCTTTTCAACCCATCACAAGGCAAAAAAATACACACCAAGTCCTAAGCTCCATAGCCTCCTTTGCATCTTGCTGTCTCCTATCCCTTCTGAGTATGTTGTCACACATGTTTCTATAGCAGCAGTAGGACAGCTGTCCAGTTCTTTTATTCACGATATAACAGTCTGATACAACTACAACTGTCTGCTCGATGGCTTAGAGTTCCTACTGTCCTCACAAGGATGACTTGCTGTCACTCATGTATTCAACAGCACTTCATCAAGCACTCTGACACCTGTGCTTCAGCTAGAGTCAGCTCAGTCCTCCTTGTTCTCTGCTTTTTGAAAGGATGTGAGCCCTTCTTTGTGGAAGTGCTCTATGTGATCCTGTGAGAGATACAGAGCCTCACCATTTAGCCAAGGTGATTGCTCATAATTCTTGTATCTCCTAAGAAGACAATATGTGCTTTTATAAATTCTCTGGATGAGTCCTACATCTTTGAACCTTACCACTTTATAAAACAAATATTTCCATTCTATCTTTTCTATACTACTTGATTTACAAATGCAGCTATCCTTGAGAAAACTCAAACAACATTAGCAAAGATATGTCACTCCACACTCTCCCTGCCTTCAATAACATAATCTGCTAGGAAGAGTATTCAGTGAATGAGAACTATGTCAATGCCTGGTAGTCAGACCTGGCAGGCTGGCCTGTTCAGAGGCTTCTGAAAAATAGTACTGTTGTGTCCTATGTCAAAAAGTAAGTTCTCCTTAACTTTTCAAGGAGGGAAATGCCTTTTAGGATTAGTGCAGTTATCCATAATCTCTTTTGCAAGAACTCTGAGCAGTCAAAAAAAGCAACCTCAGTTGTTTCAAACTGCTAGACCATGACTGCAAGATCTAGACAGCTGTCCTAATACCAGTATTTCAACAAGGTTTCTCTTTGTATCACAATCTAACAAGAAATGTCAGGTTTTATGTCCCAGATACCTGGATTTAACTCTGGAAAGTGACTGTTTTTTCTGATTGGAGACCTTTTCCCCATTTCTTCTGTTCTTGAAAGCATTCTTTTCCAAGTTAAAGACAGAGCTCAGGCAATAGCATTGGTCCTAGAAAGAAATTAACTGTTGCACTCCTATTTACAAATAATCTCAAACTGAGCATCAGCGTGAAAGGAGGAAACAATGTTTCCTTTAGGGCCTTTGTCAAAAGTGACCTCTCCTTGGGATGTCCCGAAAATTGCCCTTTGGAGAGCAGCTATTTAAGTTCCCATTTACTCTTTCATTGAGATTTATAGACTTTATAGAGGTATCTGTGAGCAATACTTTGTCCAGAACGGATATCTTTAAGAAGATTTTTCTGCTAGACATGTTTTCATGTGTACTATACATGGAGAACCAATGAAAGGAGGAAGAATGGATTCTCATGTGTAACTTTTCCTGTAAATATATATATTTTAGGCAATACACCTCCAACAATTCCTCCTAAACATCTTCTTTTTGTTGTCTACTTGAATATGTAGAGTCTTAGAATGAGACAAGCTGAAATAACTAGCTCATATACCTCTAATTTAAGCATATGTGCAGCACATGAAGAGATAAAGGAATGTCTTTTTAAAAAATGCCAAAGTTAAAATAAGTAAGTAAGTAAATAAATAAATATACTAACAATGCTAACATTGATGACATAATGGTTTCCACAGTGTTGACACAGGTGACGGCAATAAATTTGGTAGAACTGCTACTGCTAGTTCTGTTTTTATCTAACTGTTAAATTCTCACAGATCCCATTTCTAGGGAAGCCACAACGAATTCTGCCATTAATATCAGCAAGAGTAGTTCTAGTCTTGCAGTGCTCATAGTGGACTTTGATCCTGCTGATGCATATGCTTAGGAATAGGCATACTGGTCCTGTGCATATAGTTAATCACTTGTGTGAAGACTTGCAGATAGAAAATCAGATTATGATCCTACAGATATTCATGCTTAAACTCCAAACACAACAGTGTTCATACTTACCATGTTTTCTGTAATTTCAAAGCCTCCTGGTAAAGGAGGCTATCATATACACCGTGCTTTGAATTCAGGCCTGTACTTTCTTCATTGATTCATATAATGATGTGCAGTGTACTTAGAAAAAGTTAAACTTTCTGAGGGGAAATAAAAGCAAAGTTACTTTCTCATGCTTTGAGCTCATTTATTTGTGTTGCTGAATATTTAATTTTGAAGGAAATTGTAATCTATTAAACATGCAAAGACTGAAAGAGTAATTTTGCTGCTCCTGAGAGAGTATCTCAGGATAATGATATTTCTAATAAACGGTTTATATACTTTTTATAATTTTTATGTCAACTAAATTTATTACAATGAGATTGAAATTACAAATGTAGGGAGATACTATTATAATCAAGAAAATGTGCCTGCTCAACTGTGTAAAAGGATACATGTTGCCTTTAGCAAGCCATTTCTGAGGCTTTTCATTTAAAGTGGTGAACTGGTAATGATGTCTGTCAACTGATGAAGGAACCGATTTCATCTACAGATAAGATACTTTTGGTGGTTTTGTTTAAACAAAATGTCTCCAAACAAGCACACTACCTTTTCTGTGTCTTTTTTATCATTCAAGTCTTCCTGAGCTATTGTTATTCTTGATTCCCAATCAGAGATGTTTTCCTTGGGAATATGACACATATCCCTTTCTACCCCTTCTTCCTTCTAAAGCAGTAAAAAACCACAGTGTTTTACATTCCCTATATATTCCCTACATATTAATTACATAAATAACTTTAATCAGAGAAGGAAATATCAGCATTTTTTCTTATCCTAGCACTTTACATGCAATGAGGTGGCACAAGAACAGTTATCTAGGCTTTATGATCTTCTAAATGTTCTTGTTGTAGAGTGCCATTTTGTTCTTATTGCGTACTGCTCACAAACAGCTTTCTCAATTTCATCCTGCCTAGTTTTTCAGAAACATCATCAAGGTATGAAGAAACTAACAATGAAAGGGAAATTAGTAGCTGGTGGCAACTGCATCAGAAAAATTATTGTTCTGTTATGGCTACAAACAGTAGCATCAAATCTGAAAGTAGACTCTCAAATTCATTAGCATCTAAGGGAAATGAGTTTGAGATAGCTACCGGATTACTTTTCAGAAGCTATGTTTACAAGTATGTCTCTGATTTTTATTAATTCTTTGCTAGAGGAAAACAAAAATAAGTTCACATTTTTAGTATGAAATCTTTTCTGTGTTCATACTTCTTGACAAATAAGGGTTCAAGAAAAAAAAACAAACACGTGTCCTCACGTGTCCAGTGAAATGTAGCCATTCTTCCCAAAGACAAAGAGCTTTTTATTGATTTTTTAATTTATATATATGGGAATAAACATGCTCTTCTCCATCTCCCATGCTGTGAGTCTGCCAACATCTTTTAGTTCAGGAACTTTCGAGCAGTCTGTGCCAACAACCTGTATACATTCCCTAGGATACCTCTTTGCAAGCCAGTGAGGCTATGTCCAGTCTTCTGCAGCTACAGATGGATGTAGAGACCAGATCTGATACACTCTTCACTATTCATACCTTTTTTCTTTTTTCCTCTAGGGCTATCTAGTACTTTCCAAAGTGGGTGATATAAGTGATCATGATCACGGATATGCATCAAGTTCTTGGGACCCCAAAGTTTTCAAATAATCTGAATACAAGAAGTACTAGATCTTTTATTATATCTCATTTCCCCTTGAGCATTCAAACTCTGAAAAATGAAATAAACAAATCATTCTTTATTGTCTTCTTCCTGTAAGGATGGTAATAGCTGTGCAGAGAAAAATAAAAAAACTTGAGAAGGCTACACTGCTACTATGATGAATGAATAATCTTTGCAAATTTGCATCTACTTTTTAAAATATTTTTCATGTACAGATACTTCATCGATTGGAAGAATGATGTGGACAGCTACTTTACAATAGATGCTACTGAAGGAACCATTGCTACTAATGAACTACTGGACAGAGAAAGCACAGCACAGTACAATTTCTCTATAATTGCAAGTAAAGTTAGTAAGTATGACACCAATTGAATTAATATGCTATTTTTTTTTTCAGAATGCACTGCTCAGGCAGCTTGCTCAGTGTCTGTATTGCCAAGACCTTTTTAAGAAGGTTCAATAAATATCATTTGTGCCAGACTCATTCTGAGGCTAAGTGTGATGTTCAAACAGACTTCTATAGTAATGTTTTTCTAGTGGGCTTCATGTAGGCACAGTTCCCTCAGAAACTGAAAAGCATTTTGCCAGCATGAAGATCATGAGGAGCTGTATGGAGGCCTTCCAGTTCTGATTTCTGATTTTGTAATTCTTTCTATATGAAATTAGCTTAGTCTAATAATAAATCTGACAATGTGCTTTTTAAAGGCAGAAAAATTTAAAGAGTAATTTGTTTCTCAGATAAAAAGTAGACTAAAATTGAGTCAAGATTTAATGCCCTAAATTAATTTAATCTCTATGCTTCATCTTGTTCTTGCCTTTTTTCTTCTTTTCTTTTCTTTTCCTATGTGATTTGTCGTGTAATATTTTAATTTCTTACCCTTGTGTCTTCTGCATAGCCTTTTTTAATAAGAAGTCCCTTCTTCCACTATGTTACGTAGCTGCTACTGCTCATTGACATCCTTCTGTGTAGCATTTCTCATTCATTATCCTGTCAAACTCAAATTCTCGTAGATGTATCCCACCCTTTGAATACAAATCTTTTGTTTACTTAACAGTTGTGTAAAGACCACAGAAGTCCTTCTGTTGACATCAGTAGGCTGTAGAAGAGGGTCCCACTGTATTTCTTACTCGTTTTCTGTTGTATATTTGTCCGAAAATCTAAGTTTCTATATTAAAGAACATGTTTTCCTTAATGTATTGCTTGGTGGATTCGTCAAAAAGTAATGCATGCTACTAACAGGAAAATGGAGATTTTGAAAGAAGAGAAGGTATACATTATTTCAGAAAAAAAAAAAAAATTCTCAGTTGTAGTGATCTCAAAAAAACCCATGGGCTAACTCCCTGGAACTTGAAAATATAATGAGAACATCAATCAAATGGAACCCTTCAATTTTATCCATAGCTTGGAAAAGACATACACTAACACAGAACTAACTGTCTTGTGTTCAGTCAGCTCACTGACTAACTGTCACAAGTAATTGAGTTCATGGAGATATATGTACTTGTGTATATTCACAGAAAAGCTAGCAGAACTATAATTTGTTTCCAGGGAAACTGAAAGGCACGTAGGTACAGAAGGATGGTCTCATAATGTTCTATGTTTTGTTAAAGCTTAGCTATTTAGATTTAGTGGTGGACAAAGGATATTTGAGATTTGTAATTTTTTCCTGAATTTGTTATCTTCTAGATTCCAAGTCATGTTTATGGCACAATCAGTTCATCTACTATTTGTAAATAAGTAAAGCAACATTCTTCTTGCACCTAGGAAATCACGGGGAACGCCTTTTGGTTTTAACAGAGGGCTCTTGGAAACACTGCATTTAGTAATTGCTGAGAATAAGAAAGAAATGCAAGATTTCTACCATACCAACATGAAGAGACTTTGCCTCTTGCTGTGTTAGTTATAAACAAAAGAAATGCAAAGGTTTATACAGATTGCAAAGCAAGGATCTAATGCAAATACTTTGAAGGGTCCATTGAGGACCACAAAGATGATCAGAGGCTTAGAGCACCTCTCCTGTAAAGACAGCCTGAGAGTTTGGATTGTATAGCCTGAAGAGAAGGGTCCATGGTGACCTAGTTGTGGCCTTCCAGTACCTGAAGGGAGCCTAAAAGAAAGCGGGGGAGAGACATTTCACAATGGCGTGCAGTATTAGGACAAGTGGTAATAGCTTCAAACTGAAAGAGGTTAGATTTAGATTGGATATAAAGAAAATCTTTACTGCAAAGGAAGTGAGGCACTGGAATAGGTTGCACAGAGATATTGTGGATACCTCATCCCTGGAAGTGTTCAGGGCCAGGCTGGATGAGGCTTTGAGCAACCTGGTCTAGTGGAAGGTGTCCCTGCATATAATAGGGGTATTGGAACTAGGTGATCTTTACAGTTCCTTCCCACCCAAATCATTCTATGATTCTATGATTTATGCTGGATTATTCAAGAAAACTCCTCTTGTACTTAAATGTGGTTCCATGCTGTCATTTCTACACCACCCTGATTCATAGCACAGATTTCTTGAACAGTTAACTATGTATGCCACTCTTCTCAAATGCAAAGGAATAATTATCCTTTTTATTCCCTAGCTATACTATTTTTCATGTATTTGCTATCTTGCAAGAGGTTTCATCATAAAACAAAAGAGAATGTTGTCTGCTTTGTGTCTCTGTGAATTTGTGTTTCCTTTCTGTCAGACATTGTATTTGCAAGTAAACACTTTTATATAATTTCATAAAATGCAGTAGGTAACTGATGGAGATTATCTGCATTGGAAGGACAATGGAAAGAAGCAAAATGTATACCATTATTTAACATTCCTTTTGCAGAAAAGTATTTTCTGCCTACAAACACTTATGCAGTTAAAGAAATACCTTTTACAATGTGATTTAACCAAAATTTGAGTGCTAGTTGTGCATGTTTCATTGTTAAATTTACCACTCATGCTATCTGGCTTTCAGTAAGAAATTTTTTTATATATTTTTCTCTTTTACTTCTGTCTTCTAAACTGGTATGTCCCAAATCTCCTTTTAATATCTTGAATATGTAAATAATGGAAAAACAATAAATATTGATTTTTTGCATTCAGTTGTGGAAAACAGAATTCAGTTTTAATCATTGAAAGTGTTTTCCACAGACTCTATGAAAAGTGATCTGAGGAAATTTTTCATATTTAATAACAGGTACCATTTCATTTTTTTTTTTCATTTGTGCTCTGATAAACATAATAATGCCAGTTGATTCCTTTGCCCATGAAGAGTAATGCATCAAAGTCTGATAAAAAATGATCAGAAGGTGCTTCTGTTTTCTTAGAACAGATCAGAAGTAAATGGAAGTCAAGGGCTTTTGGGAGTCATAGTACTGGGATCAAAAGTTTATGACAGTTTATGTAGACTGGTGATGACAACAAACATAATGATTTTCTCCTAAAAATTGTTTATAGGTAACCCACTATTAACCAACAAAGTCAACGTTATAGTAAATGTCCTGGATGTCAATGAATTTCCTCCTGAAATTTCAGTTCCATATGAGACATCTGTATGTGAAAATGCCAAGCCAGGACAGGTATTTCAAATTTGCAATGCTTTCTATTTCGTTTTTTCTTCTCTCTCTTTTTTTTTTTTTTTTTTTTTTTTTTTTTTTTTCATTAATATTTTTTTTTTTTTTAATAGCAGTAGAAATTTTTGAGTTTGAACATGACATCATGACTGTAATTCTTTTATAAATAAAATGTATATGTTTGTTAACCATTATCATTCTGTTTATACTCTATTGTAAATGTCATTCTATTATATTTATATAATATTTTCCCTAATTATATGAGCCTTTACTATGCATTTAATAGCTATGAGAGGAGAAATAATTGAGATGAGAAAGAATCCCTTCCTGAAAGACATTTAAGTATAAGGGTAAAACTGCAGTGAATAAATAAGAAAGATGTATTACACACATATCTATGTCCTATTCTTGGAAAAAGAACCCACAACACTAAAGATAATCCTCCTGAAAAATAGTTTTTATAAGCAGTTTCAAATATATATACATCACAGAAAACCTATTTCAGGTTCAGTACAACACCTTATACCACGAGTGATGCCGATATTACTAGAGCTGATCCCAGAAGCTCTTGGCTTGTGCTCTCTCTGCACAGAATGTGTGCAATTAAACACAGTGCGTCAAAGCACCGAGGATGACCAACATACATATTAACAGCTAACATTGTTTCCAAGAGAAGACTTGTAACTGTTCAACTTTGTGTTACTGCCAGCCATGGAAGGAATGCATTCAGTCCGCCAAATAATCTGATTTCTCTTTATATCTATATGATATGTAAGCCGTACATCATGTTTATTGTCTTTATTACGAGATATATCAATGACTTGATATGATATTCCTATCTAATTTTCTTTTCCATATATTTCAACTATGATACAACCTAATTTAACCTCTAGTTTATCAGATACTCTTAGTTTCTTTTTCAGGCAGTAGAGAGGAACCTGTTACAGGATGGTTGAGACAAGCATTGAGCTTCAAAATTATAAATATTTAGACCTTGGTAATATGAAAAACACCTTCTTTTTTAAAAGATCATTAGGAATTCGACTATGAAACATTTTAATTGCAGCATGTTTACCTGAAATCTAGTAGACAGGACTCTGGGACACAAAAGTTCCTCTATACCTAGATGGTGATCTTTCAACACTTCTTACTTCATTGCAAGCTGTAAAACTGGGGTGCAGCTTTGTGAAGTACTACAACATGTACTGGTTGTAATGGTGATAGAAGTAGTAGTGGATAATGTGAAGTATAATCACTTAACTGAAAACAATCACTAGTGTCTTAATACAAACAACAAATATTAAATACCATGAATATACCATAAATCTTTTGATCTCCTTCAGATATGTCAAAGCAAGACCTTCTGAGACATCATGAGTTCTCTGGTGGCTAGAGTATTCAGACTTCTTGCCCTCACTGTCCAGCATATTAGGGGAACGAGAGTAGTCCAGCAGGATTCCACTTTCCATTGTTTCATTTGATGTTCACTTTGCACTTCTACAAAACTACTCCTTTTAGAAGAGTGAACTGACTTCAGAATTAATCTGGTTTCAGGTGATACAGACCATCACTGCGGCAGACAAAGATTTGTCACCAGCTGGGCAAAGGTTTTCCTTCAAATTATCACCCGAGGCTTCCAACAAACCAAATTTCACAGTCCATGACTACAGAAGTAAGTTGGTTACCCCATTTCTCTTTCAGAGCAGCAGGTTGTGGATATAATGACAAATATGGTTACTTTGAAATAGTTACTTTTAATTGCAGTTGTGTCTACACACCTTTTTTATTTGACATTTCTAGTTGCAAAATTATCTGGGACATACATTAATATAAATCCAGGTCTTGCACCTTTTCTCATTTTTAGGCGACGGGAATTGTCAGAGCACCAAAGGCTGAGATTTGCCTACAGGCCTTCAAAAACACTGCTGCCTCTTTTATTTTCTTCCTTTTATCATTCAGTATCTCAGGAAGAATCCATATGCCAATTCAGGTATACCTTTAAACAAGTCACTGTTACTGTCTTGTTTAAGTACTATGACTTTGCTAACCATTTTCCAAAAACAGATATTGTGCTTTCTTGAGGATGCATAGTCCTGCAGAAGAGTTAGTTCTAAATATAAATGGTGCTGCTGCAGTATAACATCGCACAACTCTTAATAATTAGTAGATTTATATAATTGACATCCCTGATTTTTCTTCCAATTTTTATCATTACTAAATATATTTTTTTAGTTAACTTGAATGCTTTTGATAAACGACAAAGAACAAACCAAGCCAAAAAATGGATCTCATTTTCTATTCTAAACTTCTTCAAGGATGTAGTCTTGTGAACAAACACAGCTAAAACATAATAACTAACTACTTTAATCAAATTGGAGAAAAAAGGAGGTTTTGAGCTATTAGGTGGTCTTTGAATAACTGTGATAAGGTTTCAACAAAAAAAGGGTTTACTTTACTCTGCAAAATTACTTAAAGCCATCCAATGAAGTTCAATAACATTCCTTTGTGTATTCAACTGCAAAGGCTATAAGTATTACTATTAAAAAAGTATATAATTCTTATTGTTTAATTTAATAATTATATGAAATTACTGTTTCCAATTTAAATTTGAGATTATATCTGTTATGATGTAAAGGTTCCTTTCTTGAGAATAAAGTAATCCAATCCCTAAAAAGTACTAGAAATTAATTATATACAAAATGATAAAAATTGCAGAGGCCACTATTTTAGCCTTTTAAAAAACTTTTAAGTATATGACCCACATTATTTTGAAGCCATGCACTTTTGACAATGTTAGGTAATATAAAATTAAATCCAGAAAAAGAAGAAAAACTTAGTCTTGAATAATGTTCTGGAAGAAATAAATTTGAAAAAATAAACTGTGCTTATTTTGTCTTTTTGTATAGCTCTCCTGTGAAGCTGATAAGATGAAACTGGTTTATTCCCATATTTACTAGTGCCTTTTTTTCTTTGTGTGTCATAGATAGTTAAAAAAAAAATTAACAGATGGGCAAAGAATTTCACTTAACAATTTCTAAATGGAGTATATAATGAAACCATAATAATTCATAGTACTGCAGACATGAATAACAGTATCTTATGAAAATTATGTAGATCAGCATTTTATCAGAGTGCATTCAAACAGTTTTCTTAGGACAAATAGCTCAATGAACATGAAGGACAACCTTACAGTGGATTCATGTTCCCTTCTGTTCTTGGAAGATTAGGTCTTTTCTCTGGAACCACTTAGTTTAAACAGTTTGGTTTTAACAGACATTAGTATTTAAAAATGCTGTGGCATTTTTATATCTAAACATAAATATTCCAAGCAAGATTTAAATGCTTTACATCTGTGTCCCACTGAACTTAAAATTTTGAATAATGCTTAAATCTCCTTCCCCTTAATGCCACACTGAAGCTTATTAGTTTCTGTTGCCTACTTCACTGTTGGTAGTTTTTCTTCAAAAACTCAGCATCATGAACTTAGTTAATGATTATCATTAAAATAAAAAGGTAACATTCCCTTTATCTTAACAGACAAAGGAAAATATACCTCTTTAGAGTTTTCCTCATAATTTACCTGAATTACTCTAAACTTTTCACTTTTAAACATATTTTAAGGCACATATATGTAGTGTCTTTATGATTAGATAATTTCATAACGTGAATGTTATGTATTTCTAAATAGCTTTGATATGTTGGTCAAGATTTCTTGTAAGCAATAGTTTTAATTTTTAATTTCTTTTCTTTTTCTTTTTTTTTTTTTTTCTTTTACTGTCTTTCTTAAAATATACTTTAATTTCACCAAGGGTTTGGGGTTTTTTTTCAGATCATTACAAACTTTTCTAAATAAAAGCTTTATAGGTCTTCTCAGGTCATTCAAATACATTTAATTAGTCAAGAGAATCTCTAACTGTAAAAGCTCCATACAGTAAATGCAGCTTTTGTAATATGTGCTTAGCATATGAATTTGGTGTGGAAATTGATCGAATTGTGTTAGATAATTAAATTTCCCTGCTTCAAACACTATGATGACAGTTGACCTTGGATCTCAGTAATCTGTTAATAAAGTTTTCCTAATGTAAAAAAAAAAAAAAGTGCAATATTGCCATTAAAAAATGGAATTGGAAACCACCAAAATGCACACTCCTAAAAGCATTTAACACTTACAAAAAAAAAAAAGTACACTATCTGTTACAATGCAAGGAACAAAAAAAAAAAACAAACCAACAACAACCAACCAAACAAAAAACCACACACACACACACACACACAAAAAACCCAAACAAAATATTAACTAGGCTTTTCCCATTATCAGTAATTTACAGAGCTATTAGAAACAATCTGTCCAAGTAGAAATTCTGTTTTACAATATCTTCTGCCTTTTGTTTGCCAGGAACGTAAAGGAAGGTTTGCTCTATGCACAGTTTAAAAGTATAATAACATAACCACATTTTCCCTAGAGAAACCCTTTAATAACAAATACCGTTATCTTTTAAGTTAGCGATTATCTCAGTATCATGCAGGTACTTTGTGAAAAGAATTTTTATGTTTTTTGAGGAAGCATTCTTCTTCACTGTTAATGCTTTTACAAGTAGAAGTGACATTTAACATTTTTAAATACATCAAGAAATCCCGTGTTATTCTATGCAACTAAAGATCATGAGTGGCCTGATACTACAGCAGGTCTAATAAGTTTGTGGTGCACCCAAGAGAATAATCCTTTCCAAGTGCCATACTTTGAGATATAACTTAATGAGGACTGGATCAAGACAGAAGTGAAGCTCTTCAGCAACAGAGACCAATCCACCATGTTAATAGAAGTGAGGCCCTGGCCGACCTAGAATGCTTCCAGCTGAACTGCACACCTTCCTCTTTCTGCTTTGCTGGCCTCACTCTGGTCTCCAAAGGGTAGCTTCCATGCAGAATGCACTTCACTTTTCATCCAATAGACACAGCTTCTCTCTCTCTCCAGACTGCCACATACCCTCAAAGAATGAATTTGTTACCAACAGACTGAAGAACCAGAAGCTTATGTGGACTATTCTTTGTATAGTTCAAACACATGCCTTTGGACAATTGAAAGGGGTCATAGAGGAGCAGCAAAAATTGTTCAAAGACAAGGACTTAAGAATATGATTTGATTGATTCTTCTCAAAGGAGAATGGAGCCATTTAGTTGCATGGTAATATTTATTAAAGTTGTCTTTATTGTTTCAGTAAGAAGAAAAAAAGAAAAATATTAGAAATAATTCTTACAATAGAAATATGAAGAAAATAATAGAAATAAGATTAAACTGATTTTTTTCAAATTACTTCTAAAACTTTCTACACAGTACAGATGATTAATCACAGAGAGGAATAACAAGCTGAAGATGGAAGTTGTCTTGATTCAAACAATTGTGAGACATTTTTCCTTTTCAAAACTAAGTGTAACTGAACTTGATGAGTCCATGTTTGAGTTGGATGAAAAGGAGACATTTGAAGCACTTTATCAGTCAAGCACCTTCTCAGTGGTATCTAATAATATATCTGATTTTGGATATTTAGGATTCCTTCTTATTATCCTTAATCAGGACTCCACAAAAGTATTTGTGTGGAATCCAGAGCCCTTAATCCTTCTAACTAGCGACAAGTGACCAAGTGATTCTAAGAGATGAAAGCGATGATGAACAGCAAGTGATTGTCATCTAAAATTATAATAAAGAGTATGAGTGAGATGAAAAAATAGTAACTGCTTCAGGCTACCTTCATTCAGTTCTGTCATCTTAATAATACCTTGCTAATTTAAGGTCGGTTTTGTTTTCAATGCAATTCTTTTAATCTGTACATCATTCCCTTGCTACACTGTTTGATTCAGGAAAAGCAAAAATAACTAAATACCTACTGGGAAAAAATAACAAAACATAACTTCTAGGTGTTGACTTATTGATGGAAACTCTACTGATTTTGAAGTACTCAGTTAATATCTTTAGTTATTTTTAAGGGGACAGGAAAGCTAAAATGATTGCATAATGATTGCATAATACTTTGACTTTTTAAAGGAGATTAATTTATTGATAGAGACATGATTCTAAATCCACCACAGTCCTTTGGACCTCAGGTTTTGAATGTAAGGAGACAAGGTGAAAAGAAAAACTGAAAAGCCTTTCTAATCTTATATCTGTAACGTTTTGGGGGATTTCTTACATTATTATTATCTTCTTTGAAATTTCAGCTATTAACAGGTTAACAAGAAAAGAAATATTGTTTATTGCTCTCCAAAAAGAACAGTACCAATCAGAATACAATACCTTCTGTAATGATAAAGCAAGGCAGTTACATAATGCATGATGCATGTTATTCATCAAGATTTGAATATGAAATAGCTGCCCATGTGATACAAGCCACAATATGAACTGAAGTACATAACAAAAATCTGGTAATGAATGTGTCATGTTTTACAGACAACACAGCTGGGATTGAAACCAGGAGAAATGGATACAGTAGAAGGCAGCAAGAGCTATACTTTCTTCCAGTAATAATTGAAGACAGCAGTTACCCTGTCCAGAGCAGCACAAACACATTGACTATCCGTGTTTGCAAATGTGATTCGGACGGTACTATCCAGTCCTGCAACGTGGAAGCAATCTTCTTACCCGTTGGCCTCAGCACAGGAGCACTGATTGCAATCTTATTGTGTATCATTATACTTCTAGGTTAGTTCTAACGAAATCCTGTGAAATGCATTACTTTATTCATTGGTTTCACCTACTGTTTAACAAAAGCCATTGAAAACGTGTGACAGCTTATTTCTAGAAAAATATCCCAAACAACTGACTGTGACCGCAAATCTGCCAACCCATGCAATATTTCTTATTGCATGAAGAGAACCAATTTTCAGTGGTACCCAAATCATATTTTTTATCTGAAATAGTTTCAAATATCTTTCCTGAAACATTAAAATTTTTATAATATTAGCAAGATAAACAAATCCTGTGATCAGTGACAAAAGTAAGGATTTAGTAAGAGCCTTTATTTCATTCTTCACGCAAAATTGAGCAAAAGAAGAATGAAGAAATTGTAAAGGACAAAATAATTGTAGTGTACACTATGACATGCTATATCAATATAAAACTTCACAGCAATGTGTTTTTTTCAGGCAGGCATGGATTTCATAAGGTGCCATTTTTATTTGATCTAACTTATATTTTAAAACTGCCTAATTAACAGCATATTCATATCAGTCAATAGTCATGTGCATATTACTTATAATATATCCTTAATCAACCAATAGCTTACAAAGGCACAATGTCGACTGCAGAAAGCAGACTGTCTTACAGATGCTAGCACATGCTTCTTCTTGATAGTAATGGTGTTCTTTTTCCCCATGCTATTCCTTACATAGGTCTAATGCATATCCAAAAATAGCTCCTGACATAGAATATAACATATTGTTTACATTTGGATAATACAGTAGTTTACCACTTGGGTAAATTACTAAAGGCCCAGGGTTATATAAACAGCTTCTGAGTAGCAGTTAATAAAACTTACAATACCTGTTCTGAGTCAAAAAATATGTTATGAGAAAAAAAGTTATTTCAAATCAGAAAAAGAATGGCAAATGGTCATACTTCCCATGGAGAGGTAATTAAAATCACAAATACACTCATTCTGAAGAATTTAAAACAAAATCAGAAAAGAAATAAACAAAGCAACTTAGGTCAATTTTCTTGAAGCAAGAAGAATGCTATCTCTTTTATCACAACTTGAACTAGAGCAGGTTGTTCAGTAACTAGTTATGTTTTGACTATCTCCAAGGATGGATATTCCACAACTTCTCTGGGCAACATCTTCAACTACTTGATGTCCTACAAATGGAGACACCTTTTGTCTAACATTTTAATGGAATTTCTTGCGTTTCAATTGCCTGTTGTGTCCTCTTCTGTCACTGGGCACTGCTCACAAAAGCCTGGCTCCATCTGTACTTCCTTCCATCAGTTATTCATATATATCAGTAAGATTCCCCCTGAGCCTTCTCTTCTCCAGGGTGAACATATTTGGCTCTCTTAGCCTTTCCTTGTGTGGCAAATGTTCCAATTCTTTTAATCATCTTTGTGTCTCTACACTAGTTTCGCACCAGGGAGTCCATGTCTGTCTTGTAATGAGGAGACCAGAACTGGACCCAGAACCAAGTGTACATTACCAGAGCTGAGCAGAGCACATTGATTTTTCACAGTGATCTTGTTGTCCACCAGTTCCATATGGCCTTTTCTGTCAAGATGCTTTCTGGTCAGTCAGCCAAAAGCATCTACAGTAACTTCTCCCAGTCTCCATGCCATTTCAAAAACTATCATAAGTGGCCTCACATCGGCTGTCTTCCTTGACATTCATATGTGTATCTCATCCCAGGTACTTACGTGTCCAGTTTGTTTAAGTATTCCCTAATATGATACTCTTCCACCAAGGATAAGTGTTTCTTTTCCCGGGCTTATCCTCTGGTCTCAGGGACCTGGAAGTACTGAAGGACAATTTTATCACTAAAGACAGAAAGAAGCAATTGACTAGGTTGGCCTTTTCCTCATTTGTCAACAGCACTCCTGCCCCATTCAGCCATGGGCCCACCTTTGTGTGTTGGAGTTTTTTGTTTGTTTGATTTGAGTTGTGGTGTTTGGGGTTTTTTGCTGTCATAAAAGCCCTTCTTGTTGCCCTTCATGTCCCTCATGAGATAGTGGCAGATGAGCTCTGTCTTTCCTAACTGCATTCGTGCATGTTTCAGACTGCCACTGTATATTCCTCCTGGCTCACCGGTCTGTTTTTAACTCTTAGATGACTCTTTCATAATCATTGAGTTTAGTCCAAAGTTTATTGCAGGTCTCCTGCTGCCTTTGCTTGACCTTCTGCTCTTCAGGTTAGACCTGTTGAATTTGTGAGAAAGTGAAACTTGAAAGTCATCCAGCTCTCCTAGAAGCTTCTCTCCTCTTCTCTCCAGAAGCTTATAATGTGATATTTTAAAGCACATATCTGAAGAGGCCAAACTGTGCTGTATAAAAAAAATAAGTAGGATTATATTTTTCCGACTTTCAAAAATTCCAACTTTAAAATTATTGAAATTATTTATTTTTCAAAATTCCAAATTACTTTTTCTCTTTATTACTGTGTGGTTTTTGTTGTTTGGTTTGGTTTGTTCTTTTTTCTTCTCTTCGAGGTGGAAATTTAGGGGTTTTTTTCTATTTTACTATGGAAGACATTTAAAAAAATTCCATCTCTCTCTCTCTTTGAACTAACAAGCTGAAGTCCTGTCTAATTCTATGTGTTTGCAAAGCAGGCCAGTAGTAAAACTATTTGTTACTTCCTCCAGCACTACAGCAAGAACTTAAGAAAGTCACACTCATACATCAAACAGCAAATAACTTTTCACTGCTTAGAGCACCGCTAAGTACTGGTCTTTTCTAAGGAGTGAAGTCCCTTTGATTGCTTGCAGCTTTAAAAGAAATAAAAAAAATATGTGTCTTCAGAGTACCAAATGATTTCTGTGCATTTCTTAACTTCAGTTTTCTCTCATTACAGTCATTGTGGTACTGTATGTAGCACTACGGAGGCAGAAGAAAAAGGACACCCTGATGACCTCTAAAGAAGATATCAGAGATAATGTTATCCATTATGATGATGAAGGAGGTGGAGAAGAGGACACCCAGGCTTTTGACATAGGTGCCCTGAGGAATCCCAAAGTGATTGAAGATAACAAAATACGCAGGGACATAAAACCAGATACCTTGCGTTTTCCGCGCCACAGACCACCAGCAGAAGATAACACAGACATAAGAGATTTCATTAATCAAAGGCTGCAGGAAAATGATATAGATCCATCGGCACCCCCTTATGACTCCTTGGCAACCTATGCTTATGAAGGAAATGGATCTGTTGCAGAGTCTCTCAGCTCTATAGACTCCCTTACTACAGAGGCAGATCAGGATTATGACTATCTGAGTGACTGGGGACCTCGCTTTAAGATCTTGGCAGACATGTTTGGAGAAGAAAGTTATAACCCCGACAAAGTCACTTAAGTACAACTACAGCAGTGAAACAAAAAGAAGAGTAAATCAACAACAAATTTAAAAGACAAACCTAAGCTTTATATAGGACACGATTCCTTTGATTCTAAAAGACAGCAATTGTTTCCAGCAAGTTACTACATTTATCATACTGTCAGTTTTGGTTTGATCTGCAAGAGAATGATAAATCCTTTAACATACACAGGTTTTTGTTGTTATTTTGTTACTCTGGAATTACACTGAGACAAGCTCAGGCCTACAAGGTGCAGTTTACTGATCTGACTTAGAAGGAAGATAGCTTTCTGGCATCATGGTGGAAGAGTGGTAGCTTTTTCGTAATTCCACTAAAGTGCCTATTGAAACTTTTATCATTTAAGTGGTAAAAAGTCTTCTGTGATGGTATTACAAAACTGAATTGGACATGAACTTTAAGACAAGAAGCAATAGCAACATGCTGACTTCTTTTAGAACAAAAAATGGAGATCATTTCCTAGAGTATATCTAATGACTAAAACTAAGGGTGGGAGGGTACGTACATTGCATTTGGGGGCTATGTTTGTTGGGTTTTTTTAAAAAAGAAAACAGTATGTCAAGACATCATATTTTTTCTTCCAAAGTTTCACTGAAAATTTGACTTTAAAACATTATTGCTCACTCTGAAGATGTAAAGCTCAAATTAAAAAGGAAAAGATCTTAGCATACATCAATGAATATTTAAAATGTTCATGCAAATATTACATTTTTCCAAAATAATAAAAAGATGAAAGCAGCTATTCTTTATGTGAAGGAAATTTCCCTTTGCTCCCCCTCTTCCTTTGAAATGAGGCTTTTATTAGAATGTAAAAGTGGAGATGGTAAAGAGTATTATTGTATTTTTAGTACCAAGACACCTTTTCCCTTGTAAGTATCATTAAAAAAAGTAGATGTAAAGAACTCCACACTACTTTTCTTTGCAATTAGATTGTTAATCTATAGGTACCATATGCATAGCATATTATAGATATGCTACATATATAGATATTTTTCCACTGATCATCTGCTACAGTTCAGCATATCAGTATATTTCACTACCACACCCACAAAAAACATTTTAGTAAGCCCATTGAGGTTGGGTACTTTTTAAATTTTGTTCTTGACAAAATTTAAACAGAGGCAGACTAAAAATATAAAACAGCATGTTTGTCCATTCTTTATGCATAAATGTAGCTGTGCACATGACAGAAATTTAGATATACACAAGGCAATATGCCTTGGAAAATATCTTGCAAAAGTATTTCTTGTGACTTTTTTCTGATAATCTAAGACATAGACATTTTGTAAGAACGGTTTATGTCTCCCGAAGTGCATATATCCTTGTGTTCTCCTTCTAAAGTCTCTGCAGTGCTATACAATCTGCTTGAGCTTGACTCATGATTAATAGTACTGCCAAGGTCAACCTGAGTCTTTCATGAACAAGAAGTCTTTTATTCACCTCAGGTCTACAGCTTACTTTTTGTATTGCTGAAGAATTAATAATGATCAGGTATTCTTAGCTCATATGTGTGATATCAACAAACACAAATTTCCCTTTACTCTCTTGGGGATATGTAGAGATATTTCAACATTATATAAATTAATCTTCCAATAAGACTTTGAAAGGTGTATAGTTTAAATAAGTTTTTGATCATTCAGTACAATTGGACAGGGGTGCATTACAAGCACAATTGGCATAGCTTCTACCAGCATAGTGCTGAGGAAGAGATACAACATATGACAAGAAAGGTTTGTATCTTTTATTGTTATCAGCACTATAGTGCTTTCTATGCATTTTACTAGTAAAGTCAATATAAGTGAGAACAGTGTTTGACTTTTTGGCATCAGGTGGCCTGTTTGCTCCTGAGGAAATTCTATATTTTTGTAGTTGATATTGGGTGAACATTAGTTCTCTTGAGTAGGCTGGCATTTGTTCTAAGCCAGACGGTCTGTATGTGCCTGTATGAGGCTGACTTGCAAAATGGGTGACAGAAATATTGCTACACAAAATCTGTATTTGAGAATGAGTTGTTGTATATTAAATTAATACCAAATTGAATATCAAATGCATATTTTTGACATTGAAGAGGTTTGTAACTGAGACGTTTCTGTCACATAATTAATGAACATCCAGGAAGATTTTAGAAAAAAAAATAGTATGCTATTACTAATGCAATTGTCCTATAATATCATGATATGTCAAGAGCTTTTTTGAAGAACTATCAGATAATTTCAACTTAATAGAGGTGATTTTTTGTAAACGCCTCTATAGAACTGAGGAAAATATTTGTTTTTCCTTTATGCATAACCTGGGATCCAGGAAATTTATGCTTAATTCCATGTTCTCTAACTTCCTTTCTTCAAAGGTACTTGTCAGATTTTTAACACCTTATTTTTTTAAGACGTAAATTAGATAAAGTTTACAAGCTTTAAAATATGTCAAGGCATTGGAGATGACACAAAGTCAATAGTATTAGGGAACACCAGTGCACTTATAAATTGTATCAGATAACTACTACAATTTTTAAACTTTATGTCTTAAAAAAGTTTCTACAAAACCTTGCACAGACAAGATATTAAAGTGGATGTCTCTCTTTCTTCTGAAGCCTCAAGCATTGTCAGAGTGACAAGAAAATAAGATATTTCTTAAAAGGCACAGAATTGGGATTTTTTTTAATTTACATTTCCAAACATAGGATACTAGCGCAAAACATATAGCATCATCTTAAATGTCTCAACAGTGTTCCCCCTGCAAATCACAAGACATTCCATAAAGCACTTTCTGTACATGAAGTCATTGAAACACTTCACTACCTCAAACAAATCCACTTTTTAAGTTAAATATTTATGACATACACTAGTCGTGCTAAAGTAAAAACTTAGGTGTAAAGTATTCAGCTAAGAATGGAAGTATCTAAGGAAATCTAGCTATTAAACTTACATCGTAGATACATAGAACTAAAGACAAATTTATAACAGAACGTCTGAAAGGAATTTCAGGGAAGAATGAAAAAGTCTTCCCTGACCTTCCAAGTAAGCTAAAAATACCAATACAATTTAATACAATAAAGTTAAAACAATTTCTCTGTGGGGTTAGAATATAAAATATTGCTAATATTTGGATTTTAGAAAAGTACCACACAAATCTGAAACTACCTTGAAAATATTCTTGCCTTAAAGTAAGATTTCCCTGTCCAGCTCAACAAAACCTATCCTTTACAGTAGTATAAAACTATATTTTACAGTAGTAAAAATGTAGTTCTGCAAACTCTATATTCATTCTTGATTTAGCCGTTTTATTGATATGAAAGTATTCTTAAGTCTGTGTTGTTATGGAATAAGAAATATCTGGTAAATGAGTACAGGGAAAAAAAATAATAATTCCCTGGGTTAAAGACATTTCATACGACATTACTGACTGGATTTTACTTGCTCAGATTTAGGATTGTAAATTTTTTGCTGTTAGACTATTATTTTTATTATTATTACCACAGACATTTAAATCCTGTGTGTATAAAACCATCTTTCAGCTTTACAAAATCCTATGAAAGCAAATAATGAAATGACCCCAATAATAACCCTACTGTGGTGACATTTAAGTGTGAATGAAAATCAAAGTTTATATTACACCCATTCACAACCTTTTCTTAATGGAAAACTTTTAATAATCTGAATCCTTTTTTTAATCTTATTTTCATTGCTGTGTTAAAAATAAAATTATTTCTCAGGACTCAGGAAAATCTTATCAATGTGTATAAATACATGATGGATAGGAGGAAAAAAGATGGAGAAAGTTTTTTCTCAGTGGTGCCCAGTAACAGGACAAGAGTAAATAGACACAAATTGAAATACATGAAATTAACATATGATGCAAGAACAAATGGTTCTTTACTGTTAGGCTGTCAAGCAGTGGATCATCTTGCCCAGGGAAACTGTGGTGTATCCATCCTTGGAGATATTCAAAATCCAGCTGGATTTGTTCCTGAGCAACGTGCTCCAATTGACCTCGCTGTAAGCAGGGATGCTGGACTAGATGGTCTCCAGAGATGTCTTCTGACCTCATCTATTCTGTGATTGAAGATAAAACCACCCTATGGTTAGGCTCCACAGCTCTAGTAAGCTCAATATTATTTGAGATCTAACTACATAAGAATTGTAGTGGGACAGTTTTTGTTCAAAGGTACCTTAAAAATCATGCCTACCATGGGCAGGAACGCCTTTCACTAGACCAGGTTGCTCAAAACTCTGGCCATAGTAACTACAACTAGTTTTAATGAGACAGCTGAAGAGGGAGTGAAAAAATAAGGTAGCAATCTATAAATTTATTGGCAATGTGGATAGTGTGGAGAAGGACAAATCATTTAGTCACTTCCAGAAGAAGTAAGGGCATTGTATGAAAATAGCATAGCCAGGATGAAAATTTAAAAAACAAAACAAAACAAACCAACCAAACAAACAAAACTAAAAAAAAACCACCAGAGATGATTCTTCACATGATGAGTAGTTGAAATAGTCATGGAGGTTCAGATTTTGCATAGGATGAAAAAGAGGCTGGATNACAAACAAACAAAACTAAAAAAAAGGTTTTGCATAGGTTGAAAAAGAGGCTGGACTTACTCCTCAAAAACTAATCGTTCATGGGTTGCTGAAAGTATCCCTGAATAGTGCTTGATTATAATCTGGGGAAGTCGCATAACCTGGTCTCTTTCTAGATATTTTGGCGGGATCTCAGCTTATGCCAGTGCTGGAAAAATTTACTAGAGAAGTTTGACTAACCTTATTTTCTTATTATGATTTTATTGTAAATTTACTTGATCTTCAAAACAGCATTCCCTCAGTTCTGATTTTCCAGATTGCATTAATTCTTTTCTTACTACATATCACATGCATATACGCATACATATTTTATTATTTTGCTCAGATTTTAACCATTGTAATTGTCATATTTCCCTCAATTCTGCATACCTTTATATAGTGTTTATGCATTTCTGTCTTTAACAGTAAGACTAACATTTCTGTAAGGGAAGGTGATGCAGATTGGCTTAGTCTATATATTTAAAAGAAAATCATTACTGTGTAAAGATGATAACCTCTGTAATGCATGCCATCTTTTGCACGTGTTCTGCTTCATTATCTGACTTGGTTACTTCCCTGTGTTCCAAGAACACTTGAAGGAAGAGAGGGGAGAACATACTGACTGGCTGGACAAGTGGCCAGTATTAGTCCTCTATTCAGGAATGCAGCCTACTGCTCTCCTACGTGTTGTAATATTAGAAGTGATTTATTTTTCTCACATATTGAATATTCTGCATTTACTACTCAAACACATGTTCTTCTACTGTATGTCTTTTATCAGAAAGGATAATTCAAGAAGCATACACAAAAAGGTATATGGGAAGAAAATGGAATCATATGAAGAGGGATCACAAATAAATATGCCTTAAAAGTCTGTCTTATATTTTTTTGGCACATGACTGCAGTAAATAGTTATATTTTAATTTCATCCTCGTAGTTCATTTTTTCACTGCAGTAAGTAAAGTCAGGGCAATACATTAAATATTATTCAAATTATCCCATTGCCTTCAATCCCTGCTGCTTTAGTTTGTTAGGGTTACTTTGAAGTTTGATCTTATCCTCCTGTGAATTCATTACATTTCCAGTTACGGCTCTTGCTATATATCTGATAATAGCTGAAGTTTCACAGTAGAAATATCTGACAAAAAAATACGTGACACAGGAGAACAGGCACAGAAATGTAGTTTGGGTTTACATAAGATGTTTCAGAATGAACAAACATCAACTTAATATTCTGCAAACTGACATCAGCAAAAATCAGACTATGAACTTAAAAAGGAAAAAGAAAACTAATTGTAATATCAAATCTTTTAGCATATTTCTCCCATTCTACAGCCTGTAACACACTCTCCCTCTGTGAAGGGAAGGAAATATAAGGAGGAGGTGAATGATTTTGAGGTTTTTATGTCCTCTTTTTCTCCCGCTATGTATATTTTGCATCCTTTTGCATCTATAAAAAACACAGTAACATTCCTTAGCTCAACTTAATTTCATAGCCTTAAAATAAGAAAAATATGCTATGAAATTAAGAGGGATTTGTCAATGACAAGTGAAATACAAATGTTTCAAGTGCAGTACATCAAAATGTTAATCTTCAATTCTTAAAAGGAGAAATTTCATAACAGAAATTCAGTTTATTTTTTTTTCAGGTTTGCTGAATTTCCTTCACCTATGTATGATTATTGTTTCTAGTAATGCTGTCCCACAATTGGTAAGTGCTATATTTTCTTTCTAGGACTAATTTTTACAATTGCAAGTCTGTTTATTTGCATTTTTTAATTTTTTTTTAGATCACATACATTAGTTGCCGTGCTTGGTCCAAATGATGTGACTGAAAATATTTCATATATGTTGTCAAGAGAACATGGTAAGTAAACTCATAAAAAAGATTTAATGAAACTATTTTCTGACCAGAAATATTCAACGACAGATACTGAGGACAGAGATTTGTTTGAGTTGCTTTGCATTACAACATAACAGCAGCTCTTGAGTTCTCCTTTGATGGGTGTGGAGAGGAAAATGCACTGCCAGGGTTCATATTTTATGAAACAGCACCTTGACTTGACAAAACATCTAGGCAATAGCTCTAGAAAACTGTCGCGAAAAAAAGTGAGACCCCCATTTCAATATCTCGGCAACAGAGGAAATTTAAGTAAGTGGAAAAAAACTAAGTGGGATCATTTTTCCCATTGAAATGGTCTGTAAAGTATTTTAGGGCAGAATGGCCTCTGTAGAAACAGCACGCCATGGCTGCTCTCTAATTCAGAAACCATGTGGGCATTTGCACTAAAGCATTGTGAGATTAAATTAAACAGTATAACATGAATCAGAAAAAAATGTTACAACCATAGTGATTCTCTCTGGTTTGTTAGAAGTCTCTGATTGACCAAGCTCCATCATGCATATTATTTTCTCTTTATACACACATCTGCCCTTTATTCTGCATGTGACAGAGCCCCTATGGTGGATAAGTCCCAGCCAGCAGCCCCACCCCCATGGAGTTTTGAGTCAGAATAGGCAGAGTGGAAGTCAGATAACTCATGGAACAAGATAAAGGCAGTTTAATTAGTAAAGGAAAGTGGAATGGGATGGAAAAAACATATATCAAAATCAAGCGATGGACTCACCACTTCCTCCTACATTGAGACCAACACTTAGCCAGTCTTTAAACAATTACTACCTTCTATGAAAACCCTCCCCACCTAGCTTTATTGCTGAGCATGTGTCTGTATGACATGGAATACCACTTTGTGAGTTGAGATAATCTGTTCTAGCTGTGACTCCTCTCAGTGTGCACCCACAGCCTCCTCACTAGAGTGACAGAGTGGGGAATATAAAGCCTTGACTTCTCAACAATAGCCAGAAAATTGGTATTTATCAGTGCTGTTTTAGTCACAGATGCAAAGGGTTACTAAGAAGAAAGCCAACTCCATCCCAGTCAGACCCAGTACAGCCTCCAAAAGTGTGATGAAGAACAAGCAACCTGAAACTTCTTGCAGATATCTATGTATGGCCTTATTTGCACACAATTGAAAATATGCTCTGAAGAGTATTTTTCCTCCCAAAACAGTGTGCCAGGTTCTTGTAGGAGAATTTGTCTGTAGGGATTTTTTGCTAACCAAGATGACCTTTGTATGGGGAATTTTCAGTTAAGGTACAAAGCAACAGTGCTGGCTACATTCTGATGAAATGCAAAAGGAAATCCTCCCTTTTCTAAATCATCAATGGCACTCCCATTTACCACAGTCACAAAAGTCACTTGGAGAAATGAATCAAAACAAAACAACAAAAAGCTAACGGTGCCAAATAACAAGAAACTCCCTCCCCTCCTATGCAATAACTCAGCAGTTACAGCATGCACACAAAATTGAAGAACTCAATTTTAATGGACTCCAAAAGTTACAGCAAGTAAGCATCTTGCTTCTCCCAATAGAATATTGAGGACGTTATTGTGTTCTTCACATCATCTGCCGAAATTGTCTAAAAATCATATGCAAAGGAGTACGTGATTTAGTAAGACAAACATGAAAAACATAACCCACATGCTTCATAGAAAAGGATAGGATCACAAGTAAGACACTCTTGACTTCTGGGTTCTTCTCTCACATATAATCTTTGCCTTTTACAGGCTCAAGTCCCAGATAAGCTCCTCCTCCCTATGTAAAGAAAGAATGAAATTTTATTCATCATATTCCTTCCAGGAACTTTTCTTCCTTCATCATGAAGACTAAGAGATCTATTTTATAAGATTGGGCTCAATCAACCAATAATAAATTCAGGCTGGTCTTTGAATGCTTCTTAGGACTGGAACTCAAAATGTTCTAACTAGATCTAGTCAGGTTGCTGATTCCCCCTCAGTGATTGACTAAATACATTGGCTGCTCTGACTCACCTTTCTGAAGCATACAGAGAACCTAGATACCTAGTTCAACAGCTAACCTTGGAGCACCGTGTTGACTTTTTTTTTCCTGGCCTAAGTTGCTTTCTGTAACCATCCAATAGAAGAAAGCAAAAAAAGTTTTTTTTCTGTTTGCAATAGCTGGCTTATTTTGTCTGTGCTGCACATGCTGAATCTACATTATTTGACATAACTGAAGAACTGTGTTCTATTTTCTATTTATGAAATGAGAACCTAGAAAAGAGACTACTGCTGGTAATAATTTTTTAAAATAGGCAGAGGAAACTGTTTCTTGCCTTTCTTCTGCAATGCTCAGATACCAATTGCTTTGGAAAAATAACGTAGAGGAAAAAAGTTATATAAAAGTATGTATTCATGAAAAATCCATGTAAAAAATGTAAACAATTTTTAATGATGTATCACAACATTATTTTCCTGTATGTGACAGGATATTAGGATATTCTACAGTAACACTTAAAGGTCCAAACATTTTTAAATAATAAAGCTTAATATTTCTTTTTATTTGTCTGATTTTGTCATATGATGCTTTTTGAATGCTTGACTTTGGAATTTTATAGTAATGTAAGACCATGAACTCTACTAGAAATACTCCTGTTTTTCAGTAACACAAACCTCATAAATGCAAATAATAGCTATTTTGAGATGCAAGGTATATTCTTGTGTACAGAACAAGTTTTCACGGAAAACTTGTATATTTTATTATGTCAGTTATTTTTTATTTATGTAATTTCATTTAGAATGATATAGAGGAGCAGCAGACTACTTTAACATTTCTAGGCATTTGAATAGGAAATATACTTTCAACAAGAGATGTGTTCAAAATAAATATTTTAACTTCCTCAAGCATGGCTCTCAAGTATTTCAGAAAATTTTGATATAATTCATGGGACAAATAGAAGTAAAGAGAAGCCACTGAAATAAATGAAGTACAGCATACTATAAAAAAAATTACAGTAATTTATTTTATTATCAGCCAACATCTTTCAAAATATGTCTCATTAAAAATGGAAAAAGGTAATGGGAATTTTAAAGATTATTGTGTATCTAGACAATAACATTCCTTTTTCTAACCCTGGATTTCTTATATATATATTTTTTTTTCACTTTGCAGTCAGGCTGATACATTTTGGACCACATGGAAAATAATTTTTCTGATGATGCTGTGTCTAATTTTCTTTATTATATTGTATCTAAACAGTTGGTAATTTTTTTTTACTTTCACACAGTCATCGAGAAGTTATTTAAAAATTTATTTAATCACCCTTGGTATAATTTTAATTCCAAACTAATAAGTTTTAAAACCAAATGCTGATAATTTTCAATAAATATTGAGAATAGTTGAAGTAATTTTTTTAATGATCAATATACATTTCAATACATTGACTTCCAAGCATATGAAGGAACTTCAACAAATCAATTCATCATCAATCTGGTAATTCTAGTAGGATGAATTATTCCAGTGTGAAGGCTCAGACTGAAATAATTTAGTTTGCTAAAATGCTGCAAAATCAACAGTACTGTGTTGGAGGCAACATCTGAAGATGAGGTTAAAATGAATAAAAAGGAATTTGCAAAGACTTCAAAGCCTTTGCTGGTTCAAAGCCTCTGTTAGCACCACAAAGAAATCTATCACCAAGTATTTTCACATGAACCAGGCACAACACTTTACAGCCTGCAATGCCTTACTGGCTGAGTCAGCATGACCGGCTGAGAAATATTACACTGATAGGAAATTATGATGAAGGCGTGCAAATGGGTTGGAAAATAAACACAGATCCAGGATTAATATACAGCTAGAGTTAGTTTCATCTGGCAGACCTAAGAATCAGTTTATTTCACTGACCTTTTAAAGTGTCCTCTCTAGAATCATTTCTACTTTTATGGCAAATTGGACAATGGATCATTTAGGTACAAAAGCTTCTTTTGATCTGTGGGCAGTGATATGCTATCATTTTCATAGGAGGTAGCCACTAATATCCTGAATTATTCTTATATTGATCTGTTCCAATGTATAAGTAGGATTACTCACCTATTGGTACTCTTGATCACTTAAAGTGGATCGCAAAATCAAACCGTTTCAGATATACCCTCCAACCCCAAAGAATATCATTAATTTCTTGTTTGTCCACTAACTCACAGTTTTTGCAACAATCTACAGAAGTACTCACAGTTGTCCTGCAATCATTACAGATCTTAATGTACAATCACTATGCTTCTTAGCATTAACTGTTTCATGGTGTACTATCTCATGCTACAGGTATTCACAGGAAATGAGATCCTCTTCTACTCTAACTGTATCAAGTATGCTCTAGAACTTGCCTTCCTCCTGTTGCTTGATATGCTTTATATTAGAGGAAGAATGTTTACAAGTGATTCATTTGTTCTGAAAAACTGCTGAAGAGGAGTTTGCTAGAGTAGAATGCAAATACATATCTCAAGAAACACCAGCTGCTGCTAAGTGATCCATCTTTGAGACAAATCACATGCATGCTTATGCCTCAAATATGGTGTGCGGTACGCAGTTCTTTTCTACAGAAAAAGGGTGGAATTCCCTTTTAGTGATGGTATATGACCCATACATAAAGTAAACATAAATGGTGTTCTTTGTTGCAAGGAGTCAATTTCCCCACTCAACAGAGCATCTAAGGAGAACGCTTTAGAGTCTCCCAGCATGTGCAAGGCAACACTAGTGTAAGCAAAGCCCCAGATTGCTATCTGCTTGAAAGACTGGATTCTGGTTCCGATAAATGGGAGCTGGGAGTTAATAGATAGGGCAAGGGTACTATGGAAAAGAAATGTGTGCCATTAATCTCTACTCGCACTATTTGAGCATGAGTGTCAGATTCACTCAGTAAAAATAATAGAAAAAATAGTAGACATAATGATGTCCAACTTCTCATCTCTACCAAGATAACAGTGGAAGACTGTTAGGACTGTTTCATTCTTGAAAACACTCAGATTCTCCTACTGCAAATAATTAACTGCTCAGGTAATGTTCATATTTGTCAGTACTAAGATTTCAGAAAATGGCACTATCCTGGTTGACAACTGCTGAGTTAAAAAGCTTGAAGCGTGCAAATCTCTTCAACATTCTAACAACAGCTGCATAACATCAGTACTATATCAAAACATACAGAGAGCAGGTTTTGCAATTTTTATTTTTCAACAAAATCTTTACATTTCAGAGAAACTTGTCTCAATTTTGACAGAAATTTTGACTCATTTCGGTGTGTTTATTTGTGAAATGTTATGTTTACTACAAGACAAGAAGGTTGCAGGCCATTCGAGCTTATTAATCTTAATTTTTTGCATTTCTACTTCTTTTAAAGTTTATTCGCTGGTAAGTAGAATGATAAAAAGTAAAAATACAGAAACCCGAAGTGTATATACTTGCCATTTACTTAAAAGACTTTGTACTGAAAAGACATTAGATGGGGGGATTCTCATGGCTCAGTTTCCATTGTGAATTTATGGAGAGCTGAAACAGTTATAAAGATCAGGGTGTTCAGATGCTATGCAATCAGTGTGACAGAAAAACTAGCTGTAAAAATGGAAAGCAAAGTGCCTCAAAGGAAGAAATAGTACTCAAAAGAAGAAGTATCATTAAAACAGTGTACCACATGAAATCTTTCTCTATTTTGCACCTTAGGAACAAAGGAGAAGTGTTCTGTTTTTAATGCAATGATTCAGTTCCTCTCATCCATAGTGTGGAAAAAAACCCAGACTTTATAAATCTGCTCTAGGATTCCAAAGTAATGCTGGAGACTCCTATTGAAAGTCATTTAATTTTCCTCATGGCATGAGTGCCATGAAGTATGTCCCATCAGAGGCTTGTCCCGTGATTTCTAAAAGACTGCAGTTATGGAGTTTCTACCATCACTGACATTAATATTTATCTAGGAAAAGAAAAAAGGAAGTAAAAGAAGGAAGAAGCCACTCTGGTACGTTCAGTTTTGTCAAAGGGTTGTGCAGCCCTCACTTAGCGTTTGGGTCTTTGCTGCCCTCATGTGGCTAGTAGGTTTAGGAATCCTTTCAAGGTAGGAAAGGGGCCTCGGTGAGTTCCAACACCGGGCAGGTGTACTTTTGCTACGGTACATTCAAACTTTGCAGGATCTGATGGGGTTTCACTGAACTTAGAGCAAATAAGTATGCATAAAGAAACAAATTATAGCAGGTAGTATAAGGGATTTCTATCTGAGTTCTTTTTTTTTTTTTTTTTTTAGATCTATTTCCTTGATATAGCATATATGCATATTTATTTTTTAATGAGTTTTCATAATAAAAATAATATTGGATGTTGCCTATTAATCCTGAAGTAGTAAGGTTAATTGCTACTACCAGTAACAAAAATTTCTTATATGTATTAAGAAATGAGTTATAAAGATGACATTGTAAGAACCACATTATTTTATTTTATCTTCTTTTTTATTATTGTTAATAGATCATAGAAACAACGGCTGAAATATAGATTACCTTACAAACAGTGTCATATCCATGAACTCCAGAAGAGTTATGTTGCTTTTTTAATTCAGTCTGAAATTTAAAAAGAACAAATACGACCAATGCTAAATTTCATATAAGTTCAATTTCTTAAACTTTTCAGTCTGTAACAACATTCCACTGACTCACGCCAGTTGTTCCCTCTGTTCTTAACAAAGTAAAGCTTCACCAACATTAGTTCTTGAAGACATTTATTTACTTGCCTTGAACTATCTTATGGAAAAGAGCTTATTCAGAAAATCTTCAAATATTTTAAAAAGCATGACATCAGGATGTATAGGGTTTAGCCTGGTTGTAGAATCTATATTGTTATATTAACATCAGAGATAATGCTTCTTTCTATAACGAAGTCACTTCAAATTGCCCAAAACTTTACAGAAATGAGAGTTAAACAATTTAAAATCAAATACTACTTAATGAGAAATCAACAGACTGTGATCTCTTTTCAGGTTTGTCAAATGACTGCAAGAGGAAGCTTGAATCCTACCAAAACGACACTGTCTGAGGCATACTGACACTGTGGAGGGCTCTGTTCACTTCACAAACATAAATTAATGTCAAGTACCCAATGATGGCTCTCCACAGTTCCTGGATTTAGTGTAAGCTTCTCCTAAGTGCTGGCTACTTTATTAAGAGCAAAGGACTGAATTCAGCAATGAAGAAAGGGCCGAACATTCCAAGTCAGCAAGAGTTATGGCAGCTTACTTAAGAGCCAGATTTAACTGTATGCTTATCAGAGAGCCTTCAATGAGGGAAAAAATCCTGAATCTTGATAAAAGAAGAACCCATATTGCTCCAGGAGGCAAGGTTTGGATCCTGCAAGCCTGCTGCATGTCAGGCAAGAGTTGCACATCGCCTTACAGGAGTGTGAAGTTTCAAAACTTGCCTCTACTACTGATGTCTTGTTAGGAAAAAATTAATGCCCATAGTGGGACCAGTTTCTTAGAAGACTTCTATGCAACTGTGCATATAAATAAAGCAGGCACAAAGGGCATCAACTTCTAACACCAGCTCTTCTCATTTCCCACGCAACATCCTCTGGATCAGAACTTGCTGCACCTGGATCTCAGTACGGCTGGAAATAGGCAGCTCAAAGGATCCAGGAATTTAGATGTTTACAAGTATCTTTAGGTACATATTAACTTTTGGAACCAGAGTTTGGAACAATTGTAACCAGAGTGAATGTTTTCAGAATAGTTGTTTGGGTTTGGTTTTTTGTTTGTTTGATTGTTTGTTTGTTTGTTTGTTTCCTAAAAGGAAATCAAACATTCAAATATAAAAAATTTTTACAGAACAGAAATTGTAAACTCTGACTACCACTTCCTTAGGCCAGACCTGCTTTCCTAAATGTCAAGATAATCTTCAGTATATTCCAGTAATAAATCATGGAAATATTCTTGAGTCTGTTTATTAATTTTCGATTAAACAAAATTCCTTAGTATTTAACATTGGTAGAAAACATGGTTCTTCATATGCTTGGGTTTTTTGCTTTTACTACATTACTGGGTTTGCATGGACATATTTTTATGAGAGAGTTTTAGAAGTTGCTTCTCACTTCCCGCATATCTGACAGAGCCAACACCAGCAGGATCAAAGACAGACCCTCTGCTGCCAATGCCAAGCACATCAGCCTCTGCGACAGGATATTTAAGAAGGCAAAAAGTTATTGACAATAGCAACTACAGCCAGAAAAGACTGAGAATATGTGAGAGGAACAGCACTGCAGACACAAAGGTCAGTGAAGAAGGAGAGGGAGAAGGTGCTTCAGGCACTGGGTAGTGATTCCCCTGCAGCCCATGGAGGTCCATGGGGGAGCAGAGATCTGCCTGCAGCCTATGAGAACCTCACCTTAGAGCAGGTGTGTGTCCAAAGGAGGCTGTGATCCCATGGGAAGCCTGTGCTGAAGTAGGCTCCTGGCAAGACCTGTGACCCCATTGTTATGATCTGTTTTTTTTAAATTATTAGAAATGCCTCTGCCTGAATTGAGGTACAAAGGAGACTGTACGCCAAAGTCAACAGTATGAATTTTATTTAACAGTAAATGTTAGGCAGAGAGAGAGATAGAAAGAAACAGGAAAAGTGGGGGGAGGGGGAGGAAGAAAGAGAGTGAGAGAGAGACTAATAGCAAAAGTATCACCATTCCATGGAACACAGTGTTGTCCTGTGGGTCTTCTTGTGGTCTTCTTGGTGAGGGTCTTGCAAGATACAGAGTCCAATGGATTAATATATGTTCAAGAGATGTCAGGCACCTCCCCTGGTGTGGGAGGGGCGAAGCTTTGCAGATTCTTTTGACAGGCTCTGGATTTGTTGCCTCACATGGATCACTCTGGTGGTAAAAGGCCTCAGGAATGAGTCAGGTTGCACTTTAGGGGTTTTTGATTGTTTATGAACCCCTACTTAGCTGCCTCTCACATGCATGTCTCATTGGTAATAAATTCAATTAATTTCCCTAAATCAGGTCACTTCTGCCCTTGACAGCAACTGGTGAGTGATCTCTCCCCATTCTTATCTCTCCCATGTCCATATGGGGAAGAGAATGATAGAGCGGCCTTGATGGGCACCTGATGTCCAGACAGGGAAAAATCTCCACAACTGCTTATGACACATGATCCAATTTAGAGTTGCAATCACTTGAGTTCATTCAGCTAGAACTGATTTTCTATTCAGACATAGAGAGCACAGACTTTTAGTTATAAACTATAATTCAACTTACAGACATGTCTCACAATACCTTATTCTGACGAGAAAGAACTTTTCGAGATTATGTTAGGAGTCCTAAGGAAAAGAGCGACACATTTGAATTTATAGGAAGGGAAAAAAAAAAAAAAGAGGGAGAGGTTATTCTACAGAGCTACTCTCTATACAGTAATTTCAAACACAGTCTATCTCCCCTAGCCCCCTGTTTCAATTTTTGCTAATTAAAGAGATCTTTTGGTTAGTTTCCTCAAGAATATTGCATAAGCTTAATGAATCAGTATGTGAAGACATTTAAAATGTCCTTAAATCAGTATTTTGTTATGACAAACTAACAACTTTTTTTGAGTTCTGAGAAATGGACATAGAAACTATTAAAACGCTATGTATTCTTCAGTGTTTTAACACAGGAAAATTGAATTGCATCATAATTCCTACTAAAGATGTATGAAAGTGAAGAGGTTTCAAGAGAAATAATTAATATATTTACATTAGTAATATTACCAGTATGTGATAATAATTTTTAATGAGCAACTTTAAGTTATTTAGCTTGCATCTTAAAGCTTTGTATATATAGAAGAAGCTAAGCCAGTAGTGAATCACTGCAGAATATTTTTTCACTGCTTCTTGAAAAGCAACAAGGAAAAGATTTTGAATATGAGGTGAAATTTTAACAGAGGGAGTGGTGACAACTGTCTTCAAAATTCCTTGTGAAGTCAAAGAAACTTTAATATTTTTCAAAAACACATGGGAGAAGTGAGATAAGAAAAGGAGGAAAAAAATGGCAATTGGGTTCGGACTCCATTGTCAGGTGGTTGTTCAGATAGATGATTTTGATTCCTATCTACATCTCAGGAGTTACACAAATCGGAATTCTGAACTGATTTACTACAGCTGTCTGGTGATTATTCAGTGAAGAATGACAAAAACTATTAGCCTTTTCTCACAGAAATGAGCAATTACATGGCAAATACTGCTGAAGCAGTTCAAATGCAACTTTTCCTTTTACTTTGAGGTTTATTTTGTGGATCCATCAGTCCTGGAGACAACTGTGACAAAATTTCAGCAATCAATACGTAAAATTTACATTATGGATATGATTTAAATTTTACCTGTGACTTCTGAAAAATCCTCAGCACCGAACTTTCTCTTTGCTAGTATTAATACTCAGAAATAAATGAAGATAATGCTATCTTTAGAATTTCCTTAATCTCCATTACTGTGTTCAAGTGGATTTTTTAAAATGTTTTATTCTCACACAATACATCAATGTAAAGTACACAAAAGGATTGAATATTCTATGCCTGCCTTTTAAGATTTTTCCCTTTTTTTTTTTTTTCAATTTCTGTGCTATTCATTAAGAATACTGAAAAATAAACAAAAACAGCTAAGTAAAACAGAACTCAAGGAAACACCATGTGAGACACAACCTATTGCCACAAAAGTCTCTGAAACAGCCCACTAGGTGCAAACATAGTAATTCCACATTTTCAACCACACAGTTACCGAATGTTACTTATACGCAGTATATTTTCTATGTTAGACATTAAAAAAAAGTGGAACCTTCATTTGGCAAAAGTAACTGCAGCATAGTCAGGTTTTAAAAGTCAGGATAACTCCTACTACTTGACCTGGGATTTTTCTTACTGTAAACAAAAAAAGGATCCCGTCTAAACAGTTTTGATACATTTTTAAATTGTCTAAAAGAATTATTATAAAACAATTTTTGTAAATTTAACAAATCACAGCAACATGACATCTGCTGTTAATTTGGAATTTTCTAGATGCACATGAGCTCTGGTTTGAGTGCCCCCTGCACTGTTCAAAAGCCATGAGAATGTAATTTGCTGTGGCTCATAATTGACCTGAGCTTAAAAACACTGGAAGAATTTATCTGAAGTCAGTGCAGGTATCAGTGCACAGGTTTTATGTAACTTAAGTTACTAAGAAGGCATATTCTTCTTCATCTCTGATTTCCAACTGGGTTGTTATATGTAGCTGCTAATAACATCTATCATAGCCTGTAGTGAGAAAGGCAGAGATGGGTGCTTCTTGTCTCTGCTACTGTAATAATGATGATTTGTTAGAGCAAAGAAGAAGAAAAGCTTTTGCAGTTGTTCATTTTGAGTTGATTTTGTAAAGTGTTTTCAAAGAAAACTTTTAGGCTCATCAGTAATCTGTTCAATTCTCCAAGACATAATCACATTGCTAAAGGTAGGAATTTGTCCATACTGAACCGAGGCCATAAATGGATGACAAACAGAGATCAAAATGACCTTTCTCACACTCTCACAAAATGTAACTATTTTCCATCTACCCAATTGTTAAGTTTGGCTCCATTTTAGAAGTCCCCCTGGCTAGAGAGACTGTGAACAATGAACTATGAATCAGTGGCTCCACGTGAGAAGGCAAGCTTTTGATGCATTTTATTTTGTTAAAAAATTTCTCCTGCTGCCTGTTTTAACATGAAGGATAGTGACAGTGTTAATCTAAGGATTAATAGCCCGAATTAAAATACTGATTTTTATTTTTTTTTGAGCACTGAAGGCCAAAAGGATCCAGTAGTATAAACCAGCTGGTGTTATCACCATTGTGCAAGCAATTATCAGTGAGTCTGTATCTTCTGCATCAGAAATCACTCTAAAAAAATTAATTCTTTTTGCTGCAGCATTGCAAACATTTAAAAATTATAATAGAACTGCTATAGTTCTATTATATGTTCTATATATATTCTATATACGTTGTAAAGCTGTATTTATACAAGTATTTCTATCTTTTTCTGCTTCTTTAACAAGAACAATTTAATTCTCTAGCTCAGAAATTAATGAATCCTTGATAAAACTGTTTCTCGGTAAACAAGTTAATCAATATGCCAAAATGAGTGTCTAAAAGAATAATCACTTGCAGACTTTAAAAGCATAGAAGACAAGTTGGTTGGGAAATAAAAAAAAAGGTATTTAATTACACATACTGCATATTTCTTTCCTCTACGGTTCCCAGGATGATTTAGTCTCCTTCTCTACTCTGAAATAAGTCAGGATTCTCTAGTGAGTAATGCAACCTCATCTTAGTCCAGCTGTTTTCACTCATTGAGGGAGTCTGAAGTGAGTAGGTGGGTATCTTAGGTGTCACAGTTAAGTGTTTTCTGACAAGAAGAGTAATTCTGGATTTCAGGGGATATTTTCAAATGTCCTTCAGCAGCTAAATAACAACACCCAAAAGAAATGTCCAATTGCCTTAATCGCTCTTAAAATCATCTATTTGAAATAGTTTAATTACAAATGAAATTGTTCTCTGTTCTTCCTGCCCCCTGTCATGATTCATATAAGCTAGATTTTCTTTTTTCAGAATTTTCAGATAAACTTTTTAAGCAAACAAGAATAAAATTTCATTTTAAAGCAACTTAAATATTTACATTGTTAAAAGCAGGATTCCTACAACATATACAGGCTATTTGTCTCTGCACGAAAGCAAAATGTACATGTGTGTATACACGTACAATACTTATTTTGATGAAGCCAAGAAATAGCACACATGTTTTATGGTCTTAATCTAGGCTGGTATAGTTTAGTTCATAGTTATAACAAAATACCTCAGTCTAGAACAACTTTCACAACCCAAATTTCAGTCTACTGCCAAAAAACTTTTTGAAAGCATTTACAATTTGATTTTAAATGTTATTCTGGATAAAAACACAAAGCTAAAATGTTCTTACACTGCAGTTTCTCTAAGAAAGAGAATTTCAGCTTTCAATATTTCTACAAGAATAAGAAAGAGGATATGGCTTTGCTTATACTTTGCATTTAATTTCTCTAAACTCTTTAATTAAATGAACTTGTTTTCAATTAATTAATTAATTAATTTCAATTAATTCAGTCATGTGTGTCTATACCATGACTCACTTAAATGTGTACATCTTTAACAGGAAGATGTTAGCAGTGAGAAATAAGTAACAAAATCTCATGTTTACAATATTGTTCATTCCTTTCCTTGCTTTGAATAAGATTTGTGAATTTAAAGTGTGAAGACCAATAGAGTACAAGGTGAAAGTGATTCAAATTTCAGAACTATTCAGCAGCAGGTTTTCACAGTCACAATACATTTGAGAAGAAATATTTAAGAAATATGTGGAAGATAAACAGTTCCTTTAGCTGAGTTTAAGGATTATTTGTTAGTTTAATCTGTATATGGAAATACCCTATATATCTTGGATATAAAAGCACTTTTTCTGGGAAATAGTCAAGACTGGGCTATATATATTTTGTAGTACAGTTTCATTTAGGCACTTCTATTTCTGTACAGCAAATACTGATAAGCCTAATTTAGAAGACTTCAAGCCACATAAACATCAGTGGCAAGGAGTTACGCAAATTTTAATAATGCAGAAATGCAGTCTTAATCAAGAAAAGCAGTAACATTTCAAATAAATGAAATAATCTTTATGCATTACTCATAAAAACTACCAGCTATGTAACCCAAGGATTCATATACAGAGATATCTTTCATGACCTGAACATGTCCACTACTTAGGGAACAAACTTTTCCCAGTTATTAGATAAAGCATAGCAAAGTAATGGATACCTTTAGATGAAGATCTGTGCACCAGTCAGAAGAGTCCAGACTTCCCACTCTGCCAAATTACACTGCACATACATAGCCTGCTTAATAAAGGCTTTCCTTGTATTTTAACTACTATATCTGCCACCTTATCTATGTATCAGGCTCCTTAAATCCCACACCTCCCCTTTTTCTTCATCCCTTTCCTCTTAATTTTTTGCCCTCTGTGTCAAAGTCTAATATATTCTGCTTTTTATGTCTTTAATATAGTGATATACCTTTTTTTTTTTTCCTCAGGCTGTTACTCTATCCCTCTTGCTCAATAGTTTTATTCACCAAACTAGTTAAAGGCGATACAATCATGTTCTTTTTTGCTTTCATTTTGTTTCCTTCTAGCTATGTGAAAAATGCCTCCAATGAAAAATGCCCTTATTGGTCCCTGTGTCAAATTATCTTTTCTTTCATTTTGACAAAAGCAACTCAATAGCTTTAGAAAAAGTATGTAACAAGTAGCAGGGTTGGGTTGGTGTGTTGAGGGGATACACAAAATGAACTACAACACTTAATGTTGTGAGTTAGGAAAAAAACGGAAGGATGTTTACTTAAAATTTTCCATTCCTTTACAGAAAATTTTCTTAGTTTAGTAAAATACATTCAATAGAAAATAACTCTGAGAAAAAAGTAGTCAGTCCCTCATTATTGATATCTTAATGACTTAGGCTTTCATAATACTCTCTTTGTGTATCTCTCTTTATATCTCTAATCACTTTCAGTCTTCTTTCTCCGCTCTGTCATTTTTATACCATAGCATATAGCCCCATCCACCAGCTGGCTTGCTGGAAAGCAGCTCTGCGGAGAAGGACTTGGGAGTCCTGTTGGACAACATGGTGTCCATGAGCCAGCAGTGTGTCCTTGTGGTCAAGGAGGCCAATGGTGTCCTGGGGTGCATAAGGAAGCGTGTTGCCAGCAAGTCAAAGGAGGTGATCCTGCTCCTCTGTTCAGCCCTAGTGGGGCAACATATGGAGTGCTGTGTCCAGTTCTGAGTTCCTCAGCACACAAAAGACATGGAGCTCCTGGAGCAGGTCCAGTGGAGGGCAACAAAGATGATTAAGGACCTGGAACATCTCTCTTATGAGGAAAGGCTGAGGGAGCTGGTCCTATTCAGCTTGAAGAGGAGTTGGCTGAGAGAGGGACTTCATCAATGTCTATAAGTATCTGAAGGAAGGGTGTCATAATGGAGCCAAGCTCTTCTCAGGGATGGCAAGCAATAGGATAAGAGACAACAGGCAGAAATTGATGCACAGGAAGTTCCAATTACAGCATCACAGTATCAGCAAGGTCTCTTCTTTAGATGGCTTGGTCTAGTCTCAGTGTCAAGTCACACTACAATATTCAGCTCCTATACAGTATTTATGTTCCCCAATCTCACACCTATGCTCTCATTCTTTGACTGTTATGTTGTATCAGTTTCAGGCCACCAAAAGATTAGTGCTTTTTTATGAACTGTTTTAGGTTTAATAGAAACTTTTAATAGAAATTTACCAAGAAACTACCACACACTTTGAAAGAGGTGTTCTGTCTCAATTTTTATAATATAGTTTTGTTCTTGAAAACTTGCACACATGACAGATAATATTTATGGGTGCAGTTCGGGTAATCAAATCCATAACGCAACACAACTTTAGTCGTATCCAACCAACACTATTAAAATGAAATTCTACAATTAAGTTGCTACAAAGCTAAACAGACAGTTCAATAAATATTGACTTTTCTATATTTTCTCAAACTGATTTTCCAAAAGTAACTCCAATAGTCTTCAGTAGGTGTCATGTTCTGCAGAATCACACCTAAATCACTAGATATGGTTTTTTCAAACTTAAGAGGAACAATCAGACTTAAATATTTATTAATAATGCCCAGAGGTTCATAAAGATCTATCACAGCAATGACTATTTTTCTAAGTTAGAGGAAGCTATCTCATTTTAAGTTGTGGTTCGTGTTCTGTTCTTATATATGCATATAAAATATCTTAATTTAAAAAATTAATGTGTTTTGTTTTAATTCCATATCTGGATTAATATTAACATTCAGAACATTAGAATTGCATCAACTTTTGAAGAGTTATTTCTTTTTCTATTTTGCTAATTGAAAAAGAATAGATGTATTTTGGGTGCTATTAATTGCATTAATTCTTAGAAACTGGAGTAATAATGTCAGAGATGTAGTACTGTTTCCAAGCCTCACTAATCATGCAGGCCTTAGTTAGGCAGGCTCTAAGAACCAATTTTTCAGAAAATATTAATTTTGTTGCCTTAGGTCTGTTAATTCTTATGTAGTGATTCTAAATCCCATCCTGTGTTTTATTTTTTGAATAAAACATCACATGCTATAATTTTTAATACTGCATATTTTTAGGGCAGCATTAGAAATCCTTACTTAATTAAAAAAAATCCATCAATGTACCTATGAGATTATGAAAGAGATTTGTATTTATTAGTCTTCTTCTTCAGTTAATATTACTATAACATGCATGCTATAGATATAATAGCAGTCTTCAGAATGTAAAACCTCTGTACCCAGAGTATAATTAGATTTTACTCTCTTTAGATTGGTTTTGTTGGGGCTTGGGGGCCTTCTTTTCTTTTTTTCTTTTTTTCTTTTTTTGGTGGGGAAGGCAGGCAGAAGTGGGAGTGTTTTGATGCTATGTGATTCTTTCCTAATAGAAAACTGAAGAAACTGGATAGACAACAAGCCCAGGGGATTCTCTCTTACATCCCTTATTAAAGACGTTGTCAATATTAGGACTCCATGAGGATACTGATGTGGTTTATGAGCTCAATAAAAATAATTGCTTGTATGCAGATCCATGCATGAATTAATCTAAATAGTTCCTCTTCTTCTGATATATTAAGTTCTAGAAGGAATAGAGATAAATGTATCCATTTACTCGTGGCCACTAATAACTATGAAATATTTAGTCAGAAATCACAATTCTTTATGCTTGTGCTGAGAATTAACTTAATATGCTTCTAGCAAATAGCGGACTGATAATGAACAAGATACTAGACGAAAACATGACCTCACCCTTAGCTAATGCACAGCTGTGAAGCATCAGAAGAGATCAAATAAACTTCTCCATCACATATCATTGTATGGCACACAGACAGCACTAGCAATATTATCTCTTTGATGATGTAATGAAATAACAATCATAAAAAAAAAAAAAAAAGGAAAAATCAGCATACTTATGCTTGAAAGCCTTGATTTTAGGAGTGTGATCTACTTGTTTGCTTACTCTGTCCCTCAGCATCTTGGAAAAATCTTAAAAATTGTTCTATTGCTATTTTATTTTTTTTTTAAGTAGGATAAAAAAGAAAGCAATACGGATTTAGGGCGCTCCTGCCATAATTAGCATGTGCTTTATCATTTGTTTATTTTAGAATTGCAGACAAAAAATTAGACCAAACATATTTTTAACTGTGTTACATTCTACCCTAATTTTTCATGCCAGGTTCTCTTAAGAGCCAGCTCGCAGCCTACACTTAAGACAATCTTTTCAAGATCTCCTAACCTTTATTACATTCTTGGAGAGTTTTACAAAGTAATGTCATAGCTTTCTCTTGTGTAAATGTCTGAGGACCGTAATGAAAGAACATGTAAGTCTTTCCCACATTTCACCAAGCTTTTTGAAGAGCCTGTGGAGATATCTGACAGCTAATAAAGCTTGCTTTTGGGGGTGTTCTAATTTATAACAGGGACTATGCCACTTGGTGGGAAGGCTGAAGAATGATAAGCACTTTTTTCTCTCTTGTCCCAAGATTCCTATTAGTATTTTTAAAACATATCACTGAAAGCAGCATGATACTGTACAATGGCAGAAAGTCTTAAGTGAATATAGTGTACTACTTCTAAAAAAAACACTATGAAAGGTGATAGTCCCATGTAAACTATCCCATTGTTTTAGAGAACTGACCTTTATGCAAGAACTGTAGTTATCTGACACAGCAAATTATAAAAATATTGGTATTTATCTTGTGTAGATGGAAAGGTGTACCCACAAAAACCCCACTTTCATTCAGTTCTAGTTGACATTTAAACCCATAATTATTCATTTTAATATTAACACTCTAGGTTAACGTAATTGGATGTTTGTTAAAATAATAACCCAGGGCAAAGTACTTAAGATGAAGAATTTAGCACTCAGTTGTTTATAGAAGAAGTCGTTCACCTCTGAAAGAATGAATAGACAATCCGAGGGAAAGATGCTGGGAAAACTAACACTTTAGTCATGTTTAGATCTACAGCCTCATGACAGAAGACCTGATCCTATTTACCAGGTAACTTTCAGTTTGCAGTTATTGATTTAAATGCTGGGATACACTGTGTTATTCCTTTAGGGATTACTTAGCCTTACCCCAGCAATATTCTGGTCAACTCCACTTGAAAAGATGCTGAATAATGGAGAATATCACAGCAAGATATACAGCAAACATGAAGAGAGAAAAATTTAAACTCAAGTTTGACATTTACAGAATGTTAATCTGAATAATTAATTTAAAGAGGGAAGAGTTCTGTTAAAACATAGTTATCTTGGCATTTACTATGCTTTAGTTTTCATAACTTAACATGATTTATTACTGAAGTAAATCTTGGTTCAGATTTTTAACAGATGGAAAAAAAAAAAAAAAAGAAAATTTCCATTTAAATTCTCATTTTAATTGGTGGGAGTAGTTTAAAAAACTTATGACAGCTCCTTGACATCAACAATTATTAATACAGGAAAGAAACCTGATAAGTTTCCTGTGCTTCGTTTAGGTTACTGAAATTAGTTTCAACAATATATTACAGATAAACTATATTTACTAAACAGGAATTCTCAATTAACAAAAAAAAAAAAAATAAAAATTAGTGACAAGACAATTTTTACAATGAGATGAAATCGCTAGTTTCCAACCAAATACTGAATTTGTGTTTTTGCTCAAAAATCTGTTTTCAACATATATATTCCGAGAAAATCAAAACAAATACAGGAATCTGGTGGTAGAATGCAAAGGGACTCTCTCTCACAATATATCAAAGCGCTCCTACTAGGACGTAGTGAACAGATACATGCGACAAAGTTATGTAAAACATTCTGGAATTGCTTATATGGTGGTGTGAGGGGAAGAAAAGGCCTTAGTGCTGTGTAGGAGCTGCTCAACAGTAATGAAAACAGGCTTGTGTCATCAACACTGTTTCCAGCGCAAATCCAAAACATAATCCCATACTAGCTGTCATGAAGAAAATTAACTCTACCCCAGAAAAAGCCACTACACCATTACAGGAAATCTTCTTAAATACAGCTTTCATGAGACATCTCATGACAACTAATCACAGGACCTGTTTTAATGGCATTAAACCCCACCAAATAAAACAGTTTTGACAATACTTCAGTGAAGTATGTATTACCTTAGTGTCTCTCTCATCATTTTGTTGTGAACATATGGTACCTAGAAAAGGGTATTTAGAACTAAAAACATATAAGAAAAAAAATTGTTCTTCCCCATTCTCCTGGGACACAACAGCAAGTACAGTTTCAAGTCACTGTTTCATTCCATTTGGGGCATTATTCTAATTGCTTGAGAGAGCATGTATGGGGGGGAGGCAGTAGGCAGTCCACTTCTGGATACTTGGACACATTCAGATTCAGATGCATTGGGAAAAACAGAGCCACTTATTTCTCACTACTGCTAATTCAGCACTAGGTTGGAACAATGATCCAACAGGCAGACTATGCAGACATATCAACTTTCTATAAGCTGCTTTCTAGATTGCCTCTGTGAAAAATATTAATTATTTTATGCTCATCCAAAAACATTAAAGCAGTGCGAGTTACCACAATGGGGTGACTATGCAGCAATTGTCTTAAGGCAACCATTTTCTATAGCATTCCTCGGGTGGACAAAACTGTCAACTTGTAATTCCCAGGTTTTGTGCCCATATAAATGTATGCAGTTTCATAGTAATTTATAGCTTCAACAATTACTGCAATGCCAGCCTGGAGCCAAGCAAGGCTTCCCCTCATGCCTCAGACTTCAAGCGGAATATTTCATCTATGTGACATAACTTGCTATGAAAACTACTGTTCTGTCACTAGAAGAAATCACATTTTATTGTTTTATAAATTATTTATCAGGAAAGAGTTTGTGGCACACTCTCATTCTAAATTAATTATGTTGCCAGAACAATGGTACATGTAAGTACCTGTCAAGCTTTGTGATGAATTTCAAAACAAAGCCAGTCTATACCCCTATTTTTATTTTTTCTGTAAGTGCTCTCCATCTAAAATCTTCTGGGTACACACATATGTTTTGTCTGTTTAGTTTAACCAAATATGTCTTCAGTCATATTTCCTCATCTTCGTTACTGCATATTGCAAGGTAGAACTTACTGCCTTATGAACAATTTCCATAAATATTTCTTCATTAAGAAGAGAGTTTCCTGTCAGAAGGCTTATAAGTTACTTGCAAATTTAATTTCTAAATTTTGAGAAGAAACAAAAGACCTTGTTTTGGTTTGCTATGAATTTTCCAATTCCATTGACTTTTCAAGAAGTACACCCGATAAAGATCAGACTATTTCAGGAAGAAAAACACAAAAATCAATCTATTTATTAAACCATTAGAAACTCAGCCAGAGAGAAGTGAAGGAATGCTGTGAGTGGCAAAAGCAGAAGTCCATCAAAGTGAACTTTGACTAATATGCTTCATTATTTCTTCTGTGTTTAACATTGCCACCAAGTTATTCAATACTTCATACTATCATCCAATGTTATTTATGTTTACCATCATTTATTTCTGAGAAAAAGTTTTCAGAACTGTCACGTAACACAATGCATGATTTGCTACATTTGATGAAAATCGAAGGCAGCATTTTTTTGGAAGAGCTGCGGGATTCAGACATTTACTTCTACTCTCCATATCACAGTACGAAAGCAGTCCAAGGAGACTCCTAGGGATTGAAAACTTTCAGGCATTTCTAGACAGGCTGTTTTGAAAAATAATGGTACAGTCTGATCTTAAGAATGGTCGCAATCAGTTTCAGAAGGAATCTTAGGTGAATGCTTTTGTTCCTAATACAATACATCCTTAAAAAACAAACAACAGGGAGACACCAAAAAACCACAGCTCCTCCTTTAACCTAAGGATGCATTGATTCTCTATGCAAATGTTGAAAAGATATTTGCACTTTTTACTTTCATTTTCATACCTGTATTTTTCTCTTTAGTTTTCACTTCTATAATGATAGTTAAGAAATCTAGTTTCTGTCTCTACTATTGTGTCAGGACTTGAATCTCTGATTTAAATGGACAGTCATCACCCTCAGTTTAGCCCTTCCAAATATGATGTGAGTGATATGCATGGCTAGCTAAGATCTTAGAACACACTTTAATATTGACCTGGCCATCGGAACAAATCCTCTGCTGAGAAGCATTATGTCTTTTTTTTCAGCTCATCAAAACCCCCTTCTTTAGGTTATGTTGTGCTTATCCTCAAAATTGCTTGAAAAGAGTCTCTCTCTGCCTTGGTTTCAATAAATGACACCACTGAAGAAATAATCTTTTCTAAGTTGGTCCAGTAATTCCAAAATTATATAGCAGCAGGATACTGAGCTTGGGCTCTACTTCCTCTATGTGAATTGGCTAATGATGCTGGTGAGACCCTAAACAAATCCCTACAGTGCAGTAGTTGCTCGCAGCCATAAAGCGTTTTCTGCTCCATAAAGGATGATTTGACTCCACACAGCCTTCAGTATACACTGTCCTGAAGTGACACTGCTGAGCCATTTGTGCACAGCAAGTATGAATCTGTCTAAATGACTGTTATTAAAAGTACAACGTTGTTCCATGACAACAGTAGTTTCACTCCACATGAAAACAGCTCTTAACAACAAAAAGAAAAATAAAAGGAATGAGGACTATTAATGGGGTGAAAAACATTCAAATCCTTTCTTTCTTGTCTTTGTAAAGCCAAATTGTCCTATCACAATAAAAACATGCTTCTATTTGCAATAAGTATGCAACTTCAAAATTGCGTTACACCTGTAGACTAGTTTAACATCATAATTGAGACTATACAGTTTCTCCCTTCTTTTCCCTTGTAATGCCAGTTTACACCAAAAAAAATCTCCAAACTACAAAACCAAGAAACCCTTTGAGTATTTCCAAATCACAAATATCAATTTTTAAGTTTGTTTCCTCACATAATAAATGCACTAGTTTAGTTCTCTCAAGAGGCAATTTTGCCTAGCATGATACAGGATTTGTGTAGGCAGGAATTCTCTTCTACAAATCCTCTTTGCTCTGGCAATTAAAACAAAACAAAACAAAAACACTCTTAAATGTTTTCAACCTGCATTTCCTTCTTCCCAGAAATTCAGTTCCCTTCTTTCTCTTGTCAGTCATCATGTAAATATAATCAGGCATCCAAAATTTGTTGTCCTTGAATGAGATTTCCTCAAATTAACTTTATAGAACCGCATCTGGAATTTGTGGGTTTTTTTTCCAGAAATGCACTGGTTGTATTTTCTCAGAGGAAAATACAAACTACCTGGAGGAAGCTTCTCTTAGGAGTATTCTGCTTGTGCAACTAGAGACCACCTTTGTAAGATTTGTCTGAATAAAAGTGTATGTATAATATGAAAAAATCCTTACAATTTTCAAAGCATAATACAAAAAACCTGAAGTGCAAAACATTTATATTCTTCTTCTGCAGCATACATTGTATTTGTGATTCAGCTTGTTTTCTGTGGTAGAGGAGTCAGAAAGCAGCGAGCAATATCAATGGCTTAATCTTACTCGATGTCCATTTGTCTTTATTTGTCCTAGTAGGAACATTCTTCTGGGGAAGGAAAAAAAAAACCAAAACAACTAAAAATAACTATGTGCCATTCCAAGGGTTGAGTGTGTAAGTATCAAGAAAAAAAGGTCAATGTTACCAAAACCGAGTAACATCTGAAAAGAAGACACTGCAGAAAAAAACATTTAATCAGAACTGATGATCGGAAACATCAGTCTGATCAATCATTTGTAACTGAGGATACAGATTGTTTGGTAACACCATAGAAAGGTCTTGCTCCACAGAACAGAATGAAGTAGCCTATGCAAATTACAGTGAAAGACTACAAAGGTTATAATGAAACAGCATGAAAGGTTACAAATGTCTAATAACAAAAACCTAGTAGCACAGTGTTAGAAAGAGAAAAAAACATTTTTTTAGAATGCTTTTGCTGCATGTAGTTTTGTCAAATTATTTAGTATCTTCATCTCAATTATTCCTGGCAGGAAGTTTTGGGTTTTTTGTTTTTGTTTTTTTTTTTAAATAAGGATCACTTACAGTTCTTATAGTACAAACCAGTGCTGTACTTTGTAGAACAAATTTATAAAAACAATTGATTATATTTATATTCTATATTTATTTACACAAAATCACAGAACAATTTAGGTTGGAAGGGATTTCTTCAGGTAATCTAGTAAAATTCTGCTGCTCAAGCAGTGTCAGCAACAGCAGGTTGTCCAGGTCTCTGACCAAGCAGGTTTTCAATACCTCCAAAGACAAAAACATTCTGGGCAACATGATCTAGTGATACCTGACAGTTTGACCTACTTCTGATATCCAGCTATCACAGAATTAGAATTACAGAATGGGTCAGTTTGGAAGTGACTGCAGTGGGCCATCTGGTCCAACTTCCCTGCTCAAGCAGGGTCACCCTAGAGCACATGGCACAGGAGGTCAGTGCCCTCATTTTGCATCAGATGGTCATTTTCAAGGCAAGAGAATGTGCTTATCTCGTGCAGTGTAGGGGTATCAAGTTTTAAACTGGTGTAAAGGCTATGAGCTTTTGATGAGATACTTTGAAAGTGCTGATAGTGCAGAGCATTATGCTAACAACCGAGATCTCCAGGTGTTCCATCCAGCCATTTTTCACACTATTTGCTCATTGCAAATACAGCAAGAATCTTTTAATGCTTTTAATTACAGCGCTAAACTCACACTTGTCCTCTCATCCATGTGCCATAATTTTCTTCAGAGCTTATGATTTCTCTCTCCCCTTCCTTGTTCTACAAAAATGACTGATAAGAAGTGTCTCTGGTTACTTTGTGGTTATTTTTTTCTAAGGCCTCTGATTCTAACTGGAATTTTTGTACAAATAGAGTCCTGTGGATTAAAGTGTGAAAGGAAGATGGCTTTTGTAAATTTTACAGGATAAGGTAATAAAATAGGTTTTATAAAAAAGAGCAGCATTTTTGATGATATGATGGATTAACTTATGACTCTCTAAGGAAATTCTAGGACATGTCAGGAGACACTAGTGGAAAGGATTTGAAGCTCATTCCACCATTTAAACTCAAGGATTACAAAAATGTTAACCATTTTAAAAATAATCCATATTTTTATACATTATAAATGTAAAATCACTAAAGAATCCAGTTCTTTTCAATTATACCTGAACTGTGATTTCTTATTTTTATTTTTTACCAGAAAGCTGATATTTGCCAAAGGAGGAATTCATCAAAGAAACAAATATTGAAGAACTAAAATGTGAAGATATTGGGTTTTGCCATGTAATTGTATTTTCCTTAAGCATGCATGCTACATGCTGAGCAAATATCTCCTATCAGAGTATTTGAGAAGATCTCTTTGTCGAGGACACAGAACCCAGAGTCAGATCCAGCTGTCAGTATTGACAGTAAATTAGAATTTATCTGTTTAAATAGCTGGGGTTGCTCTGCAGTTACACTTTCTTATTTCACAGAAGAATCTGGCACTGTAATATGCCATAAGTCTGAGTTCTGTTTGTTTTAAACTTCATTGTACTTTTCCATATATAAACATAATATTATTCATCCTCCATTTAAACTTGAGCCAGCCTTGATTTCTTGAACTTAAATAGAATATTTCCCTAATTTTAAAGAAGCCACCATTTTATCACTCTGTGAAATTACTGAGTAGTTGGTTTCATTTCTTTGGGAAGACAATCATAAAAGAAGATACTATTTAGAAAAAAATTCAAAGGAATTAATCTTTCATGCTCAGTAACACGAAATGAAGTGCAAATGGTTGCAATGGAAAAAATATAAAATACATGTGCTCTTTTGTAGATGAGGAGGTCTTTGTTTGGATTATTTCCATATATTTACAAATTCAAAGTTGAATTGACACTGTTCTGCCAAAACACATTTTAGAGCCCGGTGAAAGTTCAGAAAACGTTCTACTAGAAATCCTTTATTTGGACTTCCTAAAAACTACCATGCCTATCCCTCCCTCCTTTTTTTTTTTCTTTTTTCTTAATTTGAGTAACAGTATTTGCAACAACTAGGCACGGAAAAGTTAAGAAAGGCATAACATATTGTAGCCGTTTGAAAAACAAGGCTTTTGAAGGGGGCTGTAAGAGAGCAATCCACTTACCTGATTTAAAATTCAATTTTCCTCAAAAGCCGTTTTGGGAAGGGGGGCTGCCCTCGGCCGGGACGGAGTGGGGCCGGGACCGGGGCTGGGACCGGGCGGCGGCTCATCGCCTCGGGCTCCCTGGGAGCACGGGGGCCTGCCCTCCCTGTACCCACGGGGTCTGGGATGGAGTGGGACCTGCACCAGTCCCGGTGCCCCTGAGGTCGGGGCCGGGGCCGGGTGGCGGCTCCACGCCCTCCGGGCTCCTGGCAGTGGGAGGCCAGAGCGGGGCGTTGGTTTCTAGGCATCTCCCTCACCTCCACCACTCCTGGGAGCATTGGGAGCGCTTCCCTGCGAAGTGTGCGGCTGGGACCGTCCCTCCCCGTGCAGGCACGGTGGCTTCCCAGGGCGAGCAGTGGCCTGGCGGCACGGCTACGGGAAGCCCCAGCGTCCCTCCAGGGCGGCGGCGGCTCCTCACCTCCACCGAGGAGCGCAGGCAGCGGCACCTCTCCCCGAGCCAGCCTGGCTGGGAATTTCAGCACCACTGCTGCTTCTGGACAGCGATAGAGAGCTGGCCCTGGCACCGCATTGGCACTGTGGCATCTCTGAGGTGCGGCAGCCATGAAAACAAAGATGGCATCTAACGACTGAGACTTGTGACTTCTTCGACAAGAAAACACCGGAACTGAGGCGGGACCCGACTGGCTGGATGAATGGGAGGCCAGGAAGAAGGCGACAATATTCAAGCGAGACGGACCCCGCCTCGCTCTTTTTTTCGGCTGCCACTGGAAGGAGAAGGATCANCTGAAGGGAACAGTTCCCTTTATTTTTTTTTTTTCCCGTTTTGTGTGTGTTTTTTTTTCTTGCATGTTGGGGGTCCCTCAATGTAATTCTAGGGTCTCCTGTCGGTTATTCCTTCCTTCAATTTAATTCCCCTGGAATAAATTGTTCAACTGCTGAAAAATTCTATTCCGTTTTCCGTCACTTTTATTGAACCTGCACCCTGAATGCTAAAAGGTGGATTAAACCACCACACATATTGTTTCTCAGCACAAGATTTTAATGTGCAGTTAAAAAAAAAATTTCTTTCCTCTCGTCTCAGAATTTAGGCATTAAGAATGAGAAGAAGTGTCTTGCATGTGTTAGATGAGTGTCCCTCTCTGGTATCACAAAGCCTCCCCCCTTGACAGACAAAGAGCACAGTACACAATTGCCTCTGCAAATGCAAGCTGTAGAATTTTCCTAGACAGAAATTTAAAATTAAAAGGAAAACTTCCCTCCTATACAGACACATGGACATATATATATAAAGACACACACTTCCCTCTACTAAAAACTATATAAGAAATTGGGCACATAATTGTTAACTACTTCATGTGGCAGTAATGCTAAGATATTTTCTAAATATTTCACATGGGTTTTATGCTTTTCATACATCTAAAAATGTCAAACAATTTTTAGTTCTCTCCTCTATACTGAACCCTACTAAAAATACTGCTTTCTGAGTTCATTACCTTGGTTCTATTCATACCATATATATATAATATTTAACATCTTTCACAGCTTCTTTCCCTCGTCTTAGAAAACTGTAAAATAGCTTAGAAATGTTGAAACGACTTTCAGTCATCCACCTTTCTCATTAGAATTTGTTTCTGTCATTTCTTAGTAAGGACAGTGAGACTTTTGTCAGCATGGGAAAGAGAACTTGATCCCTTAAAGACTTACTTAAATCATCCTTAACAACAAGGATAGGTGACTTTTGGACTGGTGAAGCAAAAGTGTATGTTTTACATATGCCCTGAAGGAAAAGCACATCTGGACTTTGCAAACTCATTATGTGAATATTCTTTTTATTTCCTAGAAAATATAAGGATGATTTTCAGAACTACATCTTGTAAAAATACATATATATAGGGAAGGCCCTACACAAGCTTTAACCAGTGCAAGTCATCTCTTTTTATTTAAATACTGTTGGAGCTAGCTCAGGAAGTACTGCCCTACTGCCAGCAGTACAGTGCAAGATTACAGACTAACATACTCCCTGAAGGTTCAGGCTTTGTGCTTATGGAGACTGACAACTCTGTGGCATCCCAGTGCTAACTGTGATGCATCAGTTATGATCACAAAATTTGAGGAGTAGCCATTACCAGAAAGTGTCTCTTTCTAGTGGCAGACAGCAACAATACACAATCCAGAAATGGTATTTGAGGAAAGTATCAGATGTGATATTTGATTCTAACAGAAGGAAGAACATGAAGTTCAGCTTCTCGAAGAGCAAGCGCACTCCAAACAGGGTGCATGTATGCTCATACATTTGATTTAAAAGATGATGCAAAGTTTACTCATTGCTTAGTGTAACAGCTACATAATAGAACCCTGTTATTCTTGTTGTATCTTGTTATTCAGGGGGCGGACTTCTCAGGACAAAGACTGGCTCACTTCATAATATTTACGCAGAAATTATCAAACCTAAAATTCTTATTAGTCCAGTCAAGCATAACGGTTCTCTAGAGAATCATACATCAATAATGGATACTGTGTAAATATGACACTCTCTATCACATGAAAGGATGCACATAAACATGATTTTTCAATTGTTGTTGGCGTAAAATATATGCATACTGAAATTTTAGAATTGAGAACTTCCACAATTGTGGGAAGAACAATATGGATAAAATCTGTAGGAAAAGGAAGAAATAATGGAGATAAAACATTATTTGATATAATTATATTTCTGAAAATGAGATTTTCCTCTTATGAAAAGAAATTCTGGCCAAATTTGAGATGAAATGTGTACCAAAGCCCATCTTCATTCCCATGCAAGTCTGATGGGAACTAGTTTTCAAGTACCCTGATTTTTTTTTCTTGTAAATTTACAAAAATATGTAGTATGTAGTGTTAAACTAGAAGCAAATTGCGTGAAAACATACAGCAGTGTTCAATCCAGCATAAAACTTAGGGTCCAAAATTCTTTCCTGTTTCCTGGCTTGTCTGAAGATAAGTTTAGCATCAATGAACCAGGTGAGTATGTCTTAGGACTCTGCCCGTATCAGTTTATAAGTTCTGCACTATATATTTATTGATGCTGTAAGGGCCTCAGATAAAAAAGTTGAAAAGCACAGAGTGAAGGGGAGAAGCAGCTTTACTGGTCAAAGGCCAAGGATCCAAAGAGAGAAATCATAACAACCTTCCCATTTTTATAACATTCTGCGCAACCCTCCCCCATACTATCTAATTAAAGTCCCTCTCACTTCTATGTTACCCCAACATCCAACAGAACTGTCCCTTATTACTTAACCCCACCTATGTCCAGCCTCTAGTAGGCCTGGAAGCCTAACTCTGTGTTTTGTCTTGTACCCCACTTATCTACACACAAGAATGCAAACACACAGGAACACAGGCTCTTCTAGCCCTTAATATTCGAAGTTATCCAGCTACCTAGCAAAAGTGAATTCTCTAAAATATTAAGCATACCCCTTAAATCATCATTATCAAGATGTTAACAGCTTATTTTACTACTTATGGACATCTGAGTAGCCCCACAATAGTGTATATTTGAACTGTGTTTAATTAATACCTACTTCTTAATCTTCGCAACTTAGACACAATCTTGTAAAAAGTAATGTAAAATAATGGAATAAATTTAGATACATGAATTTGCTGAGTATTTCTGGTTTTGTAATAAAGAGTTACTAATTTGAGGTCTCCTAATTTATCCCGCAATGTATCAGTTTCTAACTCCTAATAAATTCAAGTCTGTAATTGACTTTTCTCTGCCACACAAATCTGTAGAATTACTTCAAAGTGCTTCAGCTAGATGATAAAGCTCAAAAATGAGAAAACTGTGCCCATCTAATAAGTTCTCAAAGGCTCATAAAGTTTATCTAAGGGTTTCTAGAAAATGCAAGTTCAATTTGTGTGGAAACGATTTTTACTTGCATTCCCCAAGGCCAGTAAAACCCTTAAAACACCATTGCAGAGTATAAATGCAATACTTTGAGCAACTTTCATTATGCTGATTCACATTACAAAATTTGCATTCCACCTTCCCAGAAAAAGAATTGACAGGATACACCAGAGGTTAAGCATGAAATTAACTACAAAATTACAATTATGGTTATGAAAAAAAAGGCGTACATCTGATTTGTAAAGGTCAAGTCATGATTCATGTGGGCATTTCAAGTGGCAGCTAAGGCTCTACACTGCTCCCATAGGAACGCATCCATCTGCCCTGTTTTTAGAGCTTCTGATAATGTGGATATCGTCTATAAATTTTAAATTTCTGTCTTCAATTTAATTCTAAAGAATATTAATATTTACCAACTGATTTTAAAAATCTTGAGAGGATATGTCAGCATTTATGAACCTTTTCCAAATGCTAAATATAGAAATTCCCTTTAAAATGTAAGGATCAAAAAGTTTGAAGAGGAAGTATCTTAATTTTCCAATTTTTTTCTTATTACCAGAATGCGTTAACCCTAAAGTAGCCTCATCAAATTCTGCACAGTAAAAGCAAGAAAATTTCTCACTTTTCAAGAGAGGTTGCATGTGAATACCAACTAGTCAAACTGGTTGCCAATTCCTTTATATAACATGAATAGCCCAGTATTTTGGTATATGTATGTTTCAACAACCACAAGCACATTCACCAAGAAAATTGGGTAGCATGTAAATCTAATTGTCCAGACCACACTGGCTTTGACTATTCTATCCAAGACATCTGCTATTTGTTTGCAGTGAATTGTTGCTCGGTATGCAATAATGTTAAAAAGAATGATGCAATTTATACAGAAGACACCATTGCCATGCTAATCTATAACCATCAATTAAAGATATACAACAATAACAACAAAAAAGGCAAAAAAACCCTATCAGTTAATCAAGTTGTTCAGTCCTCGACAATGAAGCCTGGAATTTTCCGTTTGTACCTTAATACTTTAAGTTATTCTCTCCACTACTCCATGAAGTTTTTCTAACATCATCACGATTAATTTTTTTTTTCCTGTCAGACTATAGTTTTCCCATGACTGCACTACCAATGTGTTAACAATAATTTAAATAGTATGCTAGAGCAATCACTAGAGCAATGAACTTAATGACCTGTCTTTGTAATTGAAATTAGAAGTTAAATATACTTGGAGCAAAACTGCAGTACAGCTCAGGACCACACTGATTCTCTGTCCTCTGAGCAAGGTTAATATAAATCTTAAAATTCTAACCTTCAAATCTTGAGAAAATAAATGACTAAAAATTACCACTCAAGTATCACCATACTGGTGTCCTTAAGGAAAACAATGAATTGCTAGTTACATTCAAGCCTGGGAGACGTGGAAACCTTATCACTTAATCAAGCTACACGGATTTTCCCACTGAATAGAAAGTAAAAAGAAATCGATATCATCCTTAACAGTGAGACTTAAAGAGATTCTGAAAGTTTAATTGTCGTGAATCAAATTAAAGAATTAAAGGTGTTTAGAGGAACTTAACTTTCTTTATTTTTTGTGTCCAAAATTATCACTCTAAGTGTCTCCATAATAATCACTTTAACATAAATACTATGTTTTAGTGGCAGTTGTAAAATATGACCTTTTAGAACCACTGAAAAAGCTTCTTATTTTTAACTACCCATATCAAAGGAGCCATTAGACCTTTCCACTTCTAAGTTTTACAAAGAGCAAAGCATAATGGAGTCTTAACAAGATATAAGACTCAACATTTCTTTTTAAGAGCAATGCAATTATCCATCTGTCCTCATCTTCTGATTTCCTTTCATCAATGGAAAAATATTTAAATTTAAATAGTTTCCTCTTGTCATTTTTCGGGGGTTTTTTTAACTGGTTAAAGGGGCAACTTGTTGTATTAAAAGTATGGAAATTTGGCAAAAAAAATACCCCCCCTTGCATTCCAGCTGGTCCTCAGAGACCAGGGGGTCTACGTGTGCCTGGCCTTAATTTCTGATTAGAACTAATTTGGCACTAAAAATCCAGTTGCACTCAATAAGATCCTGGATGCGCCAATAGTGTGGGCTACACTGTAAGTCTGGTCTCATTCTCACCAATAGCACAATTTATAAGAGAAAGAGATTCTTTTAGATTGCCGGTGATAAATTTGCTACACCTGCAAAGTATAAGTGTATAGCACTATACACACAGTGTTCCTGGGTGTAAACTGATAGAGTTGGAAGCGCAAATCTTACCAAACGGATGTCCCTGCTTTGGAGAGGACAGAGTAGCAAGCCTGTCAGCTTCTCTACAAGGTTGTATTCTCATTGTCTACTGCTGAGGATTTTAAATGTCAATTGATACTTTGGGGAGAATTGGAGGGGTCAAATATTCTGTTACTGCCATCATAAATGTGGTGGTTGGGGACCCTATTTATATATAAATGAGGGACATCGAGATTTGCAAAGCGGGAGATTACAAAGACTGCGGGTCTTACACAAAGACAGAACAGAAGTGCAACATTTTAGTATCACTCCCTCTTCCACCTGTCTGATTGCAGCAATAAGGCTTATTTGACCTCTCCCTGATAACCTGTCACTGTATCAGCATGCCAGAACTTCCTTCACCCCATATTCCAGGGCTACAGGCCTCATTCCTATAGAAATGCATACTAAAAAAATTACTGAATAGGCAGTTGTTTTGGTTTTTTTCTACAAGGAAATAATACAATACCAAAAAAAGAATTTTCTTTGCATGGATAATTTTCAAATGGAAGAACAGTCAAATTCCAATATGCTGTAATATCAATTTGAGTAAAGCTCAGTTTGCCTTAACATTTATAAACCTCTTAGATTTTAAGACACAAGAATAAACATCTAAGTCTCCTATAAAGGTCATACAAGGTCCTCCTGAGAAAATCTAAAAGCTAAAGTATTTCGTATAGATTTGCTCCTGTCTCTTCAAAATACACTCCAATAGTACAACCAATAGTGAAAAAGATTAGGGCAACAAATTGCTGGCACTGGCCAGCAGAAAATAAGTGATGTTTTAAAAAAATAAAATGATGTCCGTCTCAATCCTTTGCAGTATATCGAAGATCTTAAATGAAATTTCTGACCTAATTACGTCATAATAATTTAAGGTTAAAACTTTCTTTTTAAAAGACAGAAAAATATAGAGATAGCAGAAAGAAGAACAAGAGATCAATGCTCACTAATGCTTTGGAAAACAGAAGGGAGTTAGACGGTTCCAGCTGGTAGAAAAGGGAGAGAAGAGAAAGCCCAAAATATTCTGTCTCCCACAAGTATTACTAATGTTATGAGTATATTTAATCATGATAATCCATCATTTTAGGCTCCAGGATAAATTTTCTTGAACATGTTAGGTGGGAACAGATCAAGTCTCAGTGCACAGTGTTGGAACAAATTCCCTGTATGACTTAAATCCATTGACAAATTGATAATGAGGTCATCTTACTCCTATAGCGGCTGAGTTGTGCTCAGTTTTTAGTCCAAGATCTTATTTTCTGTGATGTCATTTTCCTGCTTTTTAGGTCACTGGGATTTCACTTTTTCCATTTTTCATTGAGTCTTATATCTTTATACTTCTTCCCTGGTAAGAATTGGTTCTTACTGTAATGCAGAAAAGATAAAGTACTGCAAAAGGTGAGCAATAATTGTTCAAACTCTTTATCATAATAAAAAATATTAGGCTCCAATATTCCTGCCCTTACTACCTTGCTAAAAATATGAAACAGTTTCAATCGTTTAATGTCTGTCCATAGCAAAAGAGAGTTAAGTAATAATACACATAAAAAACCAAGCCAGGTAAGGCATTGTTAATTTTTCCTTCAGATTTTGCTTCTGCTATACTTATGACATTGAAACATCAATAGTGTTTATGAAAAGAAACTGGTGAAACCCCAAACTGGTGGAAAATAAAGAAACTTGTTATGGAATTTAGCATGTCATCTTTTTGCCTCCCCAGTTCCAAATGTCTCAAAATCAGCTCTTGGGTTTTTTGCTTTTTTCCTCGTATTTTTTGAGAGAAAGTAATAAAACTATTATTTTTATGTACTGCTAATTTTTTTCTACTCTGTTTCACAACTTTTCTAATGCTAAAATGAACATAAGATGGAAGACCAATTGTGATAAAGGATTAAGCAGTATCTCCCTCATTTACAAAAAGTAAACACTAAATTTTTAAGGTCTCATTTCCTCTTCGCTTAAGGGAAAAGTTTCCAATGGTTTTCTTATAATTAGAGTTTGTTACATAATTGAAAGACAATATATTCAGCAATTATTCAGGTCAAGAAAGGCTACTAGAAATATTCAAAAATTCTATTTGGACTGGTTTTAGAACACTGATTAAAAGACAGCTTTTTTATTAACATTGACTATATTTGTCTCATATTAAATGGATCAATATTCCATTTCATTTCTAAGTAACAATTTTATTTAAATTTAATTCTTTGGCATCTCACAGTAAATCCAAGACAGTTTCTTTTCTTTCTGTGGTATACTAAGTTTCTGAGAATAAATGAAGGAGGAACATAGTCAGTTGCAATATTCTGTAAGATTTCCTCTGTATTTAGAGAAAACAAAAAAAGATTAAAACATTCCCAGGTCTGTGGATTATGTGCAGGTACCTCCAAAATACCAGGCAGTGGAAGGATTGTAGGAAAAAAATTCTAGCAAGAGATAGAAGTTACTAAGGTAAAACAGAAACCCCAGTGAATCTATCCAATATGAATGACAAAAAGGGCCTAATTTTCTACTGGGAATAAAGACAGGCTTACACAATTAGGGAAGTATGATTAGAAATATTCTGC
>VXBA01004037.1:479680-495813 GCA_013399895.1 Serilophus lunatus | reverse complement strand
GGGGGGGAGGGGAATCACTGTGAGCCACTATCCTACTGACGTCTAAATAGTTTTTCCTAAGAAAACATGGACAACGTGTTATCAATGAAATTAAACTCATGCTGTAAAACATTGATGGAAAAGTAAAACTTCATAAACTGATGTAGACTTCATGTTGTTAAAGAGGAAAATAACAACCTGACAGCCTCTCACAAATGTTGGTTTTACCAATCCACTGACTTTGCCCCTCTTGAGTTTAATTGCAGGCTGTTTGCAGATATACTCCCTCTAGAAATACAAGCAATGACGATTTCAGGAAGTGGCATCATTTAACTGATGATACTTAAGATATAATACATATTTTAGGACTGCTCAATAACTAGAATTATTTCCATATTTATTTCCAAAACATGCCTCCCAAAGATTGACTATGGACCCATGTCTATATGTCCCACTTCAGCATGCCACAAGAAACTTCAAGTTACATCCCTTTTGCTGTGCAAACATTAGATTTTACCTTTTCAGCACAGCGAAAGAAACTGTGAAACTATAAAGACCAAAGGGAACCAACAATTCATACACCAGCACATGCATGACCTGTTAGTGGCTTGAGTTTATACAACAGAATGTATTAATAAAAAAAGCCCAAATATCCTGACACTTGAATAGAATCTCAAAAAGCTGTGAAGCATCAGTAGTGCAGAAAAGGACTGGAACATCAAAAAACACTGACAGACTTGTATGTCTCAGAAATGAGATGTTTAAGAGGAGAAAAAGTTCATGGCAAGAAGAATGACACAATATATTTCAGATATGTCCTGGGTATGGATGACTAAAGATACAGAACTGCCAGGTACCTGTTTATAGAGTGAATATAACCCTCTTAAAATCTGAATAATGAATGTACACTAAGAATTTTTATATTTTTTTATTCCAACATTACAATTTATCTGCTAAGAGCCATTATTTCTCTCTGGAAGCCTTGTCAATTTTTTGTGAATATGTAAATGAAAGAACAAAGGGGACTAGAGGCGGCATAGGCAACATACATACAGTCTCTCAATATGCACACAAAGTTCAGAAACTTGAAGTGAGATTCCAAAAGATCCTTCTCAGGGAATTACAGGATGGGGACTGGAAGTGAATTCGTAAAATGCAGATTAATAAATTTTCTGAATTGGTATATAATCGCTCTCTGAAAGAGCAACAGACTGTATTTTATAGCACAGAGCTGGAAAGACCCTCCTACACAACACACTGCCAAAATATCTTTTTCAGGATCAAACACATTTGTAAACTTGTAAACCTTGAACAGATCGCTCAACTCACTTGTTTCTCTGTTTCCAGAAAAAGGCAGTGTGTCTCAATTTTCATGAAAATCTTTCGATATAAAAGATGACATAAAACCAACCTGTCATGTTTTATAGATAACCAGTATGCAGACAGAGATCTCTGTAAAGCGATTTAAACCAGTTGTAGAGGAAATAGTTTTATTTCTCCCAAAAATGTAAATATGAACATCTCATGCTGCAATCTAAGATTGTGCTCTATGGTGAACTCGCCACTGGCTGCCGCAACAGAGGAGCCCCAAAGAGGAGATACAAGGATTCCCTGAAACAACATCTCAGTGTTGGTCATATTGACTGCCATCAGTGGTCCAGTCTGGCCTCCAATCGAGAGATATGGAGACACACCACCCATAACGCTGCCGCCTCCTTTGAGAATGCACGTAGAATCAGTCTTGAAGAGAAAAGACAATGCAGAAAGAACTGGGTCTCATCACTACCATCTAAGGAGACTTCACACTGTGCATTTTGTAACCAGACTTCCCTGTCCCACATCGGCCTTTTTAGCCATCAGCATGCTTGCAGCAAGTGTGGGTAGAGCCCTTCCCATATCTTCGTTTGCAAAGACTAGCCATGATGATGATGCTGCAATCAGTATGAGTAGTTAATCTCTTTTCATGTATTCAAAGGATTGTTCCCTTTTTACTGGAATTGACGTAAAAAGCTTCATACCTCTTCAAATCTGCTTCAAAAAAGAGAATGTGAAGTGTATTTTATTCTAATTTATTGCCTGCTGTGACATATGTATTACTCTCCAGAAAGCTCTAGTCTAGTCTAACCTCAGTTCATCTTCCTCCTACTAGCCTAAAAGAGATAGAAAGGATCCAAGGAGCCCTCTTCCCTTCCAAATCTAGCATAAATGGCAGTAAGAAACCTTTTTGCCCATGCATTGCAGTACAGCACTGTCAAAAAATTTAGCCTCAAATACTACAAAATAGATGCAGTAATCTTGGTAATTTGGAAAAAAAATTGCTCCCAAGAGTGATATCTTACAGCACTCACCAAGACAAAACCTTATGACATCAGCGCTTTGGTTATACTTCCTTTAAGGACTAACAGTTCTTGTGTTGTAGAGACCAGGCAACTTGTTTTTGAATTAGCTTAGTTTTAACATGAGTGCAATTGCACAGTCAGATGCTACCTTTTATTAAGAGCAACTGCATTTATTAGTAGGATGCTTTGCAGGCACAAAGTACTAAATTTGTATATTTCTCATCTATGATATAGGCCAAATTCAAGCCCCCTGGTAGTGTTATGATAGCATAAGAATTTTGGAAAAACCCTGAGGTGTCATCTCACCTGACATGGAAGAGTATAAGGTAGGGAAAAAGAGTGAAAGCATACTAATAAAGAACAGCATGACACAGTCATGCATCTCTGCACTGATACTACCTTCTTATCTTGTTGAGAGTCATTATTCTGCTCTAGGTCACTGTAGAAAGACTCCTGCATGCTACATATCCCATGATTATTACTGAAATTCCTTGTATAAATAAAATATAGTTGCATCACATGAAAGAAGTACAGAGTATAGAACAGGATCCCAAACATACACTACTGCAGGAAAGGGTAAAAATATTTTGTGACTAAATATAGGTCTATGAGTTCAGCAGTGAATTGTCTCAGAAAATATAGAAATGAATAGCAGATCTTTCACAGATTTGTAGAAGCATGTATGTAGTGCCCATTCATTAGAATAGGCAACTGTATTCAGTTCCTTTTCAGGAAAAGGAAAAGGAAGAGGAAAAGAAAGAAAAGGAAAAGGAAAAGGAGGAAAGGGAAGGGAAGGGAAGGGNGGGAAGGGAAGGGAAGGGAAGGGAAGGGAAGGGAAGGGAAGGGAAGGGAAGGGAAGGGAAGTAGATCAACATCCTCTAAAATAAATATGTTGTCTGATCATGTAAAGCATTCTTCTCCTTTTTATAGATCATCTCTGGAATCATTCTCCTTATCTAAAAGCATCTTCCCTATTTTAAAAGTAATTTAGGATAATATGCTTTAGCTGCTATTAAAAGGAAAGGGTCTACACAATGAGATATTCATGTTGTTCATGTTTTAATATGGAAAATAGATCATTCAGATTATTCCCAAAACATGTATTATAGGGCTTAATATATCACTATCTACATTTTTATTGATTAAATAAACATGAATTAGTGACCTACAGCTCTCACTATGTTTTCAGTATAAATTAATGCAGCCTTCAAGATTTTGTTACTTATATAAAATGGATGATTCAAACGGCATATATTTTTCTTTCCTAGAACACAAGATTATTAAGGTTAAGAACAGTTTTTCACAGAGTCTGTTTCTTTCGATAGGTGGGGCTCCAACCTACTCCTATTCTGTTCCCATTCTTAGCGGGGGAAAAAAATCAGGACTTCCTCCCCATTCCCCCGGGGGAAGACACAGACTCACTTTTCACTCACGGGTGTCCGGTCACTGACCAGGCTCCTCGCGGAACCGTGGAAATGCAGATAAAAGGACTCCGCTCTCGCTTCGTGAATATTTCTCACGTCTCATCCATACACACACACACACACGCTCGTCTTCCCCAATGCCCAACTAGATCAAATACTTACAGTCATTCTTATCTGGGATTCTGCAGAAGTATTACGGGCGATTCACGATCCATGGGAGCTCCTTTTCTTGCCTTTGCTTTATAATTGCTGCTGGTCTCTTGTGGTTCGCTAAGTTCTCAGAGTCTCAACTCAGGCCACCGAAATACAGTGGGGGCCCTCCTGAGTCAATTCTCTAAGAAACTGGCAGCCAAAGAGGCATCACACAAGGGGTCATCAAATTGTGAGAAACGGGCCCACAATTATTTTAATTTTCAAAAGCAATTTATTATAAAACAAAGGCAAACAGCACTGGGCTCTTGACTCAGGAAGTCTCCAAGTCAGAGGCACAAAGGACTTCAGAAATGGTCGGTCTTTATAACAAAATTGTCATAGAAGCTGAGACTCACGTCTGAAAATTCATGAGACATCAGGAATGTATCTGAATGTAAAGCAGACATGCATCTGAAAGAGACAGGAGAATATACATACCAGGACAAAAGAGTTTTGGTGTCTGTTGCCAACACCCTGATAAGAGTCTCTGTTAAGCTGTGAAGAAATACCAGCTCTCACTAACTTCACTAGAGTTTTAGGGAAACAAAATTTTACTCAGAATTACACTACTAGTATATCTAAACACTATAATATGAATCTTACTCATTTAATCAAAGCCTAACTCTAAGACTGCTTACAATATGAATTTTAATCACTAGCGAAAGCAAAATTCTATCAACTACTGTATTTCACAAAAGTGCTGCTCAGTATAATATCAGAAATATCATTCCAAATAATACTAGTGCAATTTTTTTATCTACTTTTAGCTAAAACACATCTACAAAATATGTCACAAACCCATGTTTCAGTAGCCCATTATGATTCAGGAAGTAAATGCAAGTAGGTAACAAATTCTTAGAGCAGACGTCCAGTACCTAAAGGGGCTTTACAAGAAGGCTGGAGAGGGACTTTTTACAGGGTATGTAGGGATAGAACAAAGAATAATGAATTTAAACTGGAAAAGAGTGGGGTTAGATTAGATATCAGGAAGACATTCTTTACTGTGAATGTTGTGAGACGCTGGCACAGACTGCAAAGAGAAGTTGTGGATGCCTGGTCCCTGGAAATATTCAAGGCCAGGTTGGATGGGGCTCTGAGTCACCAGGTCTAGGAGAAAGGTTCCCTGTATGTGGAAGTGTGTTGCAACTGTGAGAATTTAGGATCCCTTCCAACCTGAGTCATTCTATGATTCTATGAAACAGCAAATCCAGATGGTTAAAGTACACTTTTGGCTTGAACATTTGGTTTAACTGTTCCCTCCTTTTGCAAATTCTAACAATGGATGCATAAACAGACAGGTAGTGCCAAAACTCAGACAAAACATGCACTATCTCCAGTCTCAAAAAGAAGATTTTAATGCCATTGCCCTGTCCTCCAAATGTCAATCTGGATGACTGCAACACTTGGACTTTAAAATGAGCTGAAGAACAAAAGCATTAGTCAGAGATGAAATGCAAAACGCAAAGCATAAGCTTAACATGAGAACAACTGGAAAATTAGACAACAAAAAAAAGATGATAAGGAGATCATTTTCTTCTACCAGGTGACACAAGCTAAAAGCTTATAAAATGTAAAACAAGCCACACAAACAGAAAATAAATTCAAATAAAATATACTGTAGGAAATTGCAAGTTAATGTTAAATTAATATAAAATGTATTAGAAAACCTCTTGTAGGCATTTTTTGGCTTGTGGTCTTGTTGTCATTGTATTTGTTAGGTTTTGTTGGGCTTTTTGTGTTTTTTTGTGTTTGTTTTTGGTTTTGGTTTGGTTTGGTTTTTGTTTTCAAAAATTAGCAATGGCTGTATAACTCATTTCCAGTGACCAAACAGCTATGGACAAGCAACAATTTCAGTGTTGATGATATTCACTCTATTGCATAAAAGCAAATTAACTATTTCCATTATATCTCTCTCTGTTGAACAATTTTTAAATTATGCCAATGCTATCAACAGCAAATTCTTTCAATTTATCACTGAATCTGAAAGTTTACTTTACAATACTGTACACTGTGATATGGAAATTGTCAAAAAAATCTTTACATGTAGAAATTACATCAGCTACAAACACTAAGCCATGAGCAAAAGAATTAGATTTTAAGAAGACATAGCAATGAGCTAAGATGCACATATTCTAATTTTGTGTATGCTTATTCAAATCTAGTATTTTGAAACTGTGAAGACTTTTCATTATTGTCCCCTAGTTTACAAAATGTTTAGTTACACATTTCCATCTAACAGGCTCTATTGCAAAAATAAGCTCATTTATATCATTCAGAATCAAATTTGGATCACGTAAGCAACAGTTCTTGACTTCGGTAGGCAATATTCATTTATTCCTAGAATCAATAAACAAATTAATATTTTAGCTTAGTGAACAATCCCTCTGTTGCATTTAAAAAAAATCATAAAAGCCAAAAAGCTTAATGCCAAAATTTTGTAAGTGAATTGTTTTCATTGCACTACCCTGTGTAACATCATTGCTGGCACACAAGAAATGAGAACACATAATTAGAGACAGCAATTCACCATAGTGGAAATGTCTCACCAGAGGAGTAAGTTATGTGGTCAACGAAAGAGCAAAATCTTGTCACTTTTTGCTTGTCTTGTGCAACCAGAAGGAAGGCAAGAACAAGAAGTCAATAACATGTTTATTAAGTCTAAAAAAAGCTACATCCCAGCTTTGAATCTGAGGTGAGTGATGCAAGAATAGAACATTAAAAAAAAGTATCTCCAACACAGTATTTTGTCTTTAAGACACAAACAGTTGATGAAGTTTCAGGTGACTAATGTAAGGACTCATAAACGCTATCCTAACTGCTTCATGCATAAAATAGATTAAGTACTGCATTATGGAAGTACATTATCAGTTTCACTGCTGCAATTGCAATGAGGGTTTCTTATTTTCACAGCTGCTTGTGAGACACTGGATCATTTAGTATTTTGTTACTGGGTCAGAACCAACTCATGCTGGAGAAGGGGCTAGGCTGGAGTCCACATGGTCAGGCCTGCAGCCATGTGACAGTCTCCTGCAGCCTCATGGAAGCACAGAAAGCACATGGCAGAGGGGTCAATCAAAAGGCCCACCTGGTAGTTTGCTCACACCATGCCCCTTGGAACCCCTGACCCAGCCTCTGATTGCCTGCAGTGCCTCTCACTCCTGCATGGGGCTACAGAGTGGTCAGTGGAACAGGCTGACCAGGGAAGTGGTGGAGTCACCATCCAGAAGTTGTATAGATGTGAACAAAGAACAGAGGAAAAACAGTAATTTGAAAATCTGTATCAGTTTGTGACTCCTTTGGACACTGCAGGGCATGGCTGAGCCCCTCAGCCATGGGCGAGTCAGAGAGAGACCTCAATAGAGAAGCTGGGAAGAAAAGTGGACAGATAGAGGGAAGGTGTTTAAGGTTTTTGGGGGGGTTGTTTTTTTTTTCTCTATTTCTCATGATCTTATTCTTATTTTTGATGGGCAGTAGATGAAATTAATTTAAAATAAATTGATTTTGCCCAAGTAGAGCCTGCTTTGCATATGACAATAACAGATCAGTGATCTGCCTGTCTTTGTCTTGACCCACAAACTTTTCCATCTTATTTTCTCCTCGTGTCCTGGTGAGGATATGTCTGTGCGGGTATCTGGCAACTAGTTATGGTCAGCCAGGTAGAAAGACAAGTAAACACAGCTTTAGATGATGCAATTTGAGAATTAAATAGACTTGAATATCCTGGTGGAGATTGGCTGACATATTTCAAGACAGTGATGTGTGATCAGTGCTCCAAGGAGAATAAAACAGGAAAAATGAGAATTGTCATGCTAGTCCCCCTGTCAAAGATATCAGAAGAACAATTCAAGAAATAGAAAAAGAATTAAAGTTCTAGTTTGGTTCCTCTATGTGGATGCTATTCAGGTGCTTCCTTTCATTCCCATCAATGCAATTTGTCTGATTTGTGTTCTATTACGCTAGTGGAATTTGCAATACAATCTAAACACAGCATGCTCTTTGCATAATGTATTGCAAAATATTGCTGATATTCTCCTTAAATCAGTTCTCAAAAGTAAGTTCTTTAGTTGTATATACCCCTCCACCAACAGATTTTTTGATTTTCTGGATAACAGGAGCACATTGTTCATATGCAGAGAGGTATAAAGGCATCTATCCTATATAAGTTTTTCTTTGACACACTTGCGAAGACAGGAAGGCGTTTACCTTAACTGATTTTGTCTCCAAGCACTATTTCCAGAATACAGCATTGCTACGATAAATCACTCAAAATTCTCAAAAGTGTAATCTTCAGAAGTTTGCAATTGATCTTAACCAGAATAAATGTATAACCTTAACGATAAATGACTCAAATACCTTGAATATTCTTCCCTATGTTAAGTCGTGGTGCAATTTAAAAAGGGGATTTTATGGTTAACAATTTTTCCTCATTTGACTTAACTGAAGGAACTTCTGCCATGACTCTTACAGTAATTTAATACTAGTGCAAACATATTAGCTTCTTACATCAGCTGAAAATGTCATCAGTGAAATAAACATTTTCTGACCAATGTTTCTTTACAGCATTTGATCTTTTCTTCTCTTTTAAATATAAAATCCCAAAGGATGACTCATTTCCTAATGCTCTACAACAGCAGGGGGAGCTTTTAGCTTGTTTAGAACTCCAATGTTTTTTAATTTATCATTCAGGAAAATGTAACTGAGCTGTATTATAATGGAGAAGAGATTTTTACAAAGATTAAACTATTTCTGACTGTATTGCCAGGGCCAACTCCATACCTGAATGCTAAATAAACAACAACAACAAAACAAAACTACATAAAACCACACACATACACACAACCAACACTGTTTTTCAGCAGCAGTTTGGTCTCGTAGGTAAGAAACAAGAATTCAAGTGTCTTGACTGGCAAACTATGAATGCACTTGTCTTGCAGTTGGATGCGTTCTACATGTCACAAAGGAGTTTCAATGGTCTTAAAGCATTCTATCATCAGAGTGAAATATGCAGAATTGATTATACTTAGGTGTATATAGAAAGGGTCATGACTACATGAATCAGACTGAAAAACTGTTACAGATTTCTTGTTCCTAAAAAACCTGTTTCTAATTCTGAGTGTAGCAAAAAAGCTTTTCAAGACATTTTCCATGGAAATCCACAAATGGAAGCATACATTTGTATTCTTTGTAAACAAGGTATTTATATATTTATTATCATCAATTAACCTTGGCTAACATTAGTGCATAACAATGTACTTTTTATTACCATGCATTTTTTAATTGTCTAACTAGCATTATAACACAATATTGCATACACAAAAGAATAGAGAAGAAAAATCTGAAAGCAGAACATTCATTGATAATTTATAAATTGTAATTGCAGTACACCATCACACGAGCTAGTCAACTCAAGCACACACAAGTGGCACTTAGCTATGTTTATTTACTTGCACCTTGACTTACCAGTAAAGTTGGACACATATAACCACAGTTCCTGACTGTAGAAACTTTTGGTAAACTATTCTACTCTTTTTCTCTTGTATTTGAGTGTTTAATTATTTCTTCTAGGTAATTTCTACTTATTTCATGCAGACATCTAGAAAAAATCCTGTCTTTATCAAGTTTCTATTTACTTGCATTTATTTTTGCCTTTGAGCCATAATCTTTTCATCCTGCATTTTTGAAGCATCCCATAATTTCAGATATCTGAATTTATTTATTTTTAATATATTGAGCAATAAAATCTGAGTCCATTTGGGAAAGTTTCAGGAATGACACTTAAAATTAACCAATTTAGGAAGTCCAATATGTTTCGTCTCATCCTTGGTTTATGCAACTACTCATAATTTCATGACAACAAAAGAGCTAAATCAAATCTTTGCTAAGTGAAACTCAAAAGACTCTCTCTTCAATCAAGAGAGCAAAGACAGAAATGTCATGTTTCTAAATTTCTCAAATTTTAGTTAATTTCCATACCTTCTTACCCGTTAGAGCCATTTTTTCCCAGATACATGTCTCAGATATGCTAAAATATTTGACTGTACCACCTCCCTTTGTGTTCTGTACTTCATAACATCTATTAAAATAATTCTGCCTTGCATGTGCTGCTCACTTTATTTGTCACTAAATTCCATTTCTCCTTCAGCTCTGGCTTTCAACTTCAACATTTCTTCTTCATCCACCCTTTCTTCCACTTTAATTAAAATTTACAATTGTAAATAAAGTGTAAATTATGAATAAAGTGTATGTCAGTATTACCTGGAAATAAAACTGATTTCCACAGCACATACATCTATCTTTATTTTTGTACTGCAATATATTTGCGTTTATTAATAGTTCGCATAATACTACAATGACGGCCAAAGTAATCCTGAAAAAGTGCTGTGATCTAACAATTAAGCATTTATTACTCACTTCATGGTAACTACTTCCATGGTCACTAACACATGAATAATTTTAGACTCCCAGACCCTTATTATATAGATGATCTTCTATAAAAATAGCTGTCATAAGGTGAACAGACAGCTTGAAATGATCAGAACTAACTTTGTTCACATTGTTAACAGAGCTGAAAGCTGTTTTGCCCTGCCATCCTTCTAAGTCATGTCAGGATGCATGTCCCAAAATCCCATTGCCTTCTTTATTCTTTTACATCATCTGTTCTGTCTTTAACCTTTACTTATATGATTAATACTAATGTTAAAAATCCATGTTCTCATGTATTATGAAATCCAAGTCCTTTGATTTCTACTGGAAGTACTCACAGTGATTAGAAATTGACAATAAGTCAAAAAGAAGTACTCAAATCTTCTTTGCACTTTGTAGTTATGAGCAAATTATTTAAATTCTTTGGTCTCCCAGTGACTCATCCCCAGTAAATGTAATCTTTTCTCTTAAGGATTTGCAGTTGTCGAAATGGTAAATCTTTAGGAGAAGAAAAGTATATAGAGGAAAGTTATTAAACATAATGAGAGGAAAAGAGCTTCAGTACATGCAAATCTGTGATTCCACTGTATAAAGTGAAATTTAAGGATTTATGAAGTTATAATGATCAATGTCTTGGGCTTTCTGATTTTTGCAAGAACTTTCAAAGTCAGTCATTGAAATTAAGACTTTCATTAAACTACAATCATAAATCAGTTTATTAACATACTATTTCAAGAACAGAGAAAGTACAGAATAAGCAAATACTTGCCATTTGAAAAAAATAAATAATACTTCACTTTTTTTATGTTCTGTATGATGTCTAGCACATTCTGATCCTCAGAGAAAAAATGCACACTAGATGAGAATGTGCTCAGCTGAAGATCCATCAGTTTATATCATAAAGCATGGAAAACTTTCACCATGCTGACAAGATTAATGTTGACTATTTCGAAGGCCACATATCCAAATTAGATACAAACAGACTAAGACACATCCAATATATTTCTCCAAGGACAGTGGAAAAGTATATAAAAATTCATTCACCAGCTGGTAAGTGTAACAAACATAAAAAATTTAAAAAAAAAAAAAGGGACTATAATGTTGCCAGATATCTACAAATGCACTAGTATAGTATAAGTTTCAAAAAGTGCCTTTCAAGACCTCCAAGCCTGATACAGTATAGAAGAATCAACACACAGAAGGTCTGTCTAATCTCTAGGCACGTAGAAAGGCTAAGCTAAACTTTGATGTGGCTCAAGCAAAACAATGACATGAGGTTGGGTTTTCATGCCTTATGCAAATGCTCCAGTAGGTAAGCTATTGCTGTAACTCTAAAGAACTTCATACTGAAGATTAAGGAGGTTCTTTGTATTTCATCTAGGATTTATAAAATTAAGAACTGCAGGGGGAAAACAAATTAAAAAAATTCTTCCCTACTCCAGTAATACTTTAGTGAAATCACTCTTCTGAAAAAGTATTCATAAAGACAACAGTTACTGCTTTACTTGTCTCCTTTCATGCCTATAAAATGTGTTTTTTTGAGGAGAACTCCATTTAAAACAAAAGGAAACAGCTTCTGCACTTATAGAGAAGGGCTTGTTCTAGGACTTTTAATAGAATTTAAACAGAACATATTGCTGCCTTTACAGAGAAGTCAAGTACTTAACAACAACAAAAGAATGAGAACAGTGTGTGGCTGGACTTAAGTTTCTCAAATTAATTAACCTCCCATTCTTTAAAAGGATAAATAGAAAATACAGAGTGTGACAATGATATACTTGATATGAAAATACCACGAGCACAGATGTGCTGCACTTTGGTTGATCTTTCCTTGCAACACTGAAGGCGTAGGCATGTAAGCTAACTTGCTCTTTCTTTCTTTTTTTTTTTCTATTTCCAAATCCTTGGGAGTGACTAGAACTTCCATGGGTAAGGCTACATATTGCCTTTCTGCAATCGAAATGAACAGTTATTACATAGAATTATTAAAGAAATTGCAATATAAAAACAGGGGGGGAATGGTGTGGCAGTGTCCCACTTGGAGCATGCTGCTGTTGCTGCTGCGTGGAGCCGCTGTGTTGACACCGTGCTGCTGCCCGGGCAGACGGAGTCGAGAGAGACGCCGCGACTTCCATTTTTCCTAATTTTATAGTGTATCTCTTCTCGTCTTTTAGCTGCTTCTCCATTGGTCAGCAACACTGGGTGCCGCCTCCTCTCCGAGACTTCACCACGAGGCCATATGGTGTTCCCACCAAAAAGTCTTGCAGCTGCGCTGGCCGGGAGGAGAGGCTGCAGCCCTGCCAGTGCCTGCCACCAGCGCCACCGAGACCCCAGGAGGGGCCTGGAGGGCCAGCGGTGCTGCCTGCGGGGGGGGCCAGAGCAGCTGTAGTGCCTGGCCCCACAGCCTCTGCTCCCAGCAGGGCCACCCCCATGCCTGCCTGGCAAGACACCGGGATGGGACTGGCCCCGCATGGCCCCAGGGAACTGGTGGGAGTGGCCCTGCTGCTCCATAGATGCTAGGACAGGGGTCTAGACATCCTCATATATTTCCCCCTCTCAGAAAAACAAAAAAAGTTTTAAAAGACAAATCCTCCTCCCTTCCCCCTTCCCTGTTTAACCCATAACAAGAGTAACACCATATATCAGTAAAAGGTACAGGCTGACTGTCTGTGACACTGATGCACAGAAAAAGACTTGGGGGTCCTGGCTGAACATGAGCCAGCAGTGCACCCTCACAGCAAAAAAGACAAACAGTATCCTTTGCTGCAACTAGGAAGCATCATTCTTGCAGCAGTTTATGTGCAGAATAATTCGAATAATAAATTTTTCAACTACTCCAACATCACGTTCAGAAAATGCTATTATTAGTAATCTCAGGCCAGAGATGCAGGGTTTATCCCATGATTAAGTCAGATTTATTGGTCAGAGGGTAACTGGCATTATAGTGTAGAGTTGATTTTTAAGTAATCTCTGTATTGAAAATTCCTGAACACAAAATAACTCTAAGACCATAATAAAAGGGGAATAATAGAAGCATGTATTCAAAGCAATACATATGAACATATTTTCTACTATTGTATTATTGGATCACTTTAGCTGAAGCACTGCAAGATATTTGTTTAAGAAGAGTGTTCACTGAAATATTATATCTGCCTTTTGTGATACAGAAGTGTCACCATTACCTTCTAACTCCTTTTGTGTAAACTAGATTTTCTGCTGACCTGAAATGTTATTGAAGTAAAAAAAAAAAAATTGCTGCCTTCATTTCATACAGATATTATCATTCCCTGATGACAGTCATTTCACAGATATCACAGTAGTAAATAGGAAAAAATAGAATATTTTGGGGATACTTCAGTGGAAAATTATTTCTTCACAAAGATCTCACATAACCTTTAAGGGCACAAGAAAGTAACTAGTGGGCCTATTTAGCCTAATGTTTATGGAGGTAAGTGAACATCTTTTCAGCGACCTCAGTAGTCTCTGGGAATGATAAGTCTGACATGCTTTCTTCACATTGCTATTAACAGTATTCAGCACATAAAAATTTAGAGTATAAAGGAGTAGAGTAATTTAAAGTGCTTTATGTTGTAAAGGGGGAGGCTCCAGCACCGAAGGCTATGCAGTGATAATAAAAACTTTTTTTGAAAATATACAGTCATAGGGTCACGGCACAGAGTTTGATTGTTTTTTGTTTGGGGTTTTTTTGGGTGGATTTATTGTTTGATTGTTTTTTGGCAAATAAATCCCGTGAGAGATGCAAAAAAATCAAATGCTTTATGTGTTGAAATTTCATAGAATTATATCAACTTACTCCGGTGATCCAGTTCAGGATTATCTGGTTCAGGGTTTCAGCAGAAAACACAAAGTAAGGAAATGCAAAATGTTTTCTATAGCAATAGCAAATGTGTTACACATCTGTGGTGGTTTAAACCACCTTTTATCGTCTAGGGGTAGGTTCAATAAAGGTGACGGAAAACTAAACAAAATTGGCAGCAGGTGAACAGTTTATTACAGGGGGTTTATATTAGGGAAGGAGGGATAACCCAAAGGGACCCCAAAATTACACAGAGAAACACTTGACATGCAGGAAAAAGAAACACAAAAGGGAAAGAAAACAAAAAAAGAAAGGGAACTGCTCTTGATAGAGAGGGAAAGAATAAACCAATAAAACATAAAATCAATGAACTTTGGACATAGAAGTGATATTGATAAGAAGTAATATTAATAAAAGTGATATTAATAGAGCTGATAGGTTTAATAGTAATAGGATTGATGGAATTATTAGGATAAGAGAATTAGTAGAATATTAGTTTGTGAATTTTAAAGCCAAGTGGAAAACATTATTTTGGCCATTGTATGAGACAATTAGGTACAACATTCCACAGCAAAGTACAAGGTCGAAAGAGATTTGGGAGGACGGATACAACAAGATAGTGTGATATATGGCTTGAAAAACAAGATAGAAAAGACACCTATGATCCAAGAACCAATTAAGGACTGGTTAGAACCAGCTTTGAGGATGGGAAAGCTGCCAAAAGCTGAGGGTTACGAGAAGTTCAAAGAGGAAGACATCTGACTTCAGCCTCAAAGACCACCAAAGACCCTCGCCCACAAATAAAAAAGGCAATTTGCAATCCTAGCGCGACCCCTACTGACCACAGACTGTAAATAGCAGGGACAAATTCGCGCCAAAAGTCTCATTATAATAGGGCGGAGGGAAGGGAACGATCAGGTCATGAATATGTATGGTTTAAGTCATGAATTTTTACGATTCGTGTATTGCTAAGCCGACAGGATTTCGAGCAGGGGACGCACGTTTTGGGAACTACCCCGTGCGTCTCTGGCCAGAATAAACATACCTACTTCATAACTATTGAGTTGTGGAGTCGTATTCCGCAGAACACTCTCTCTCAGCTAGATAGCTAGCTGAAAAAAACAGGGGGGAAGGATAGGAAAAGCCGTCTCTCTCTCCCTTCCCTCTCTCCTGGAAGCACTCCCTGGCCCTTCAGGCTTTCTGAAAAACATAAAAAGAAGTGAAAACAACTCCCTCCCACCACCTCCCCAGAGGGTTACTTGTTTTCAAGCTGAGAGTTGCTCCTGTGCTGAGAGAAATGTGTGGAGTCACGCCGTTGGCCCTGCGAGCTGAGGAGGAGAGGAGCAGTGTGTTTCCCCTTGGAGCACCAGCCGAAGAAGACCGAGGGGAGGGCTGTTGCCTTGGCTTTTAAGCCCTCCAGCTCTCACGTGGATCTCGCTGCCCTCTTCTGGGCCAAACAATCTCTCCATTGGTCAGTGGGGCCAAGCCGAAAAACCACGCAGTTTGGGTCCCCCATGCCATCTTTGTTTTCATGGCTGCAGCACCTTGGGGAATGCCCTGGCACCACTGCCGCCCCTCTGTGCAGCCATCGCTAGTATGGTGCCAGCGTTGGCCCCCCATCGCTGTCCAAAAGCAGTGGCCGCACTCAGGTTCCCGGCTGGGGCCAGCTCAGGGCCACCACATCTGTGCCAGGGACCGGGGGGATGACCGTGCATCCCACACTCCACCTCGCCTGCCCTGAGGGGACCACGTGCGCCGCACGGGGAGGGAGGGAGCAGGACCGGGGGCCATCCCGGCTTCTGCCCCTTGGGGCGGACCTCTGACACTACCACCGATGGCCTGAGCTCCTGGGGGTCCGGGGGGGTGAGGAGCCACCGCTGCCGCCCTGTCCCCACTCCGGCCCTGTGCCACCGGGAGCCCGGGGGGGAGGACGAGGAGCCGCCGCCCCAGGGTGCCCCC